>VZRL01006030.1:618698-838891 GCA_013397895.1 Origma solitaria
TGTTCCTCTCCTCCCTCTCCCCCTCCCGAACACCTCGACCCTAAACCCCTTACTCTTAATAAAGGGGAGATAGGAGGGGAACCCCCCTCCCGCTAGCCCTTTGCCTCATCTGCCTCTGACTTTTATGCCTACTACTACAGTTCTTGACATTGACTACATAAAACTCTTTTCTTGGTCATGCACAGTGACTCCACATTTGGCTAGGCTGTGAGGGATGCCATTTCTGCTCTTTCTTTAGTCTTTTGGACATCTGAACCCATGGCTCTTGTCTCCCATCAGAAGGCTCAAAGTAAGGAAGCTGATAAGGATGGAAATAAATCTGTGAATCAAAGGAGTTGTCTCATCTTCTAGTTCTCGAGATCTTCATACAAAGGGTCATTAGGACAAAAAGATATTTCAGGCTAATATAGAATCACATAATTTAATGATTTGGGGACCCACCTCATTTCCTGTATTATTGTCAAGGATGTGTCTATATTTTACTCACTCCTTTTAAGAATGGATTGGCTTGAAGATCTGCCTTTAATACTATGAAATCTCTAATCATTAAACTCAGAGTTGTGGTTATGCTTCGTCATCCTCACTGAACCTTGAACGATCTCAGAGTTTCAGAAATACTTTAAACTAGGGAGGGTGGAGAATAACGGATGAGGAACTTCTGGAATTCCCAAAAATACCATTTCTCAAAAGGAAAAAGGCTGGTTAGGAGCTTTAAAATTTGTTTAGAGGAAGCAGCTCACGTGAACACAGAGCTCATGATCCAGTTCTTAAGTTTATTCAGAACTACTAAACTTTTATCTGATGAAGTCAGTGGCTCACAGTATGTGCAGAGCATGCTGCTGGCCTTCAAAGCTGTGGTCAGTTGGCAAGCTGATCTGATCCCTGCAGGACAGCCTCATTCTCATATCAAAGCAAGAATTTTTTTTTTTTTTTTTAAGAACTTTCGCAACACTTCTGCAGGAATTTTTCTTGCCTAAACATAGGCAGGAGTTGCCCCTTGAATAAATATGTGCGTTAAATACTGAATTAGAAGGTAGTTACTGATAACAGATTGAAGCAGCTGACCCATATTTTCAGGCTTGCATGATCATTTGTCTGAGAAGGTCACATGTGACAATTTAACCATGACTGCACAGCCAGGTCCTGACTTTTATACTCACTGTAGCAAACACATGTTCCTCGTTGGTTTCAGCCATAGCTCACCTCCTGAGTTTAAGGATCAAAATTATCCTTTTTAATTGTACCACAGGTAACTTTTAGAAGCTTACTGTCACACTGCTCATTAATGGACTACTTTTACAATATGCGAGCCATGCTAACTATTGCTGGTGACAAAACACTGCCTGCAAGAATAGCTCATATGTGAATTCTATGGCAGATATTACAGAATAAAAAAAAGATCAGCTTATTAGTAAATCCACATACTTTCTTAGAGTAATTCTTCTAAATTTGGACACACGCAGCTAAGACGCATTGGAGTAACATAAGGGGAAAACAATATTGTCGTTCCACTACTGCTCAGTAGAGAAAATTGAGTTGGACTTGAAAGAACTGTGTTAGGAGTTGAACTCTAGCTCTAATTTATCTGAACTTGGCAGCCACTGACTTAATTTTGAAACATTTTGTTTGAAAATAGTAGTACGAAAACAGCTGCACCTACACACACAAAAACTCATCCTGTGTTTAAAGTCTCTAATTCTTACCATGCATTGAGATGGCATCTGCATTTAGACAGCCAGCTAAATACTGACAGCTGTTTTCACAGTGTTTTTTGTGGACTGATAGAGAAAAAGATAGTGAAATTCTAGACAATGCTACAATAAACAAGAAACGGAGTAATCACATCTTACAAATATTAAATTTGTAAATTATTGCCATGAATCCTAAATACCAAGGAGGTAGTAAAAATCAAAAGAAAATGCCAAGGCTTTAAATCTAAATGAAGAAAGATTATCTGGTTATATAGTGGAAGGAAAAAGCTGTAAATACATGGGCTGGTAGAAGAACACAGAAGCCAAGAAGCCAAACAAATTCCCTTACTTCACAAAAAAAGGCCAAATGTATCTGTTAGAAAACACAAGTGATCAGATTCTCACTGCTCTGAAAGATTGTATAATTAATTTCCTAAAATCATGTTGATGTAATGGGTCAATGCTTATTTGAGGAAAGTAATGTCACTTTTTGAATTGTTAGACCTAGTTTGGACGTGCACAAGTTTTCTTATATACATGCTATGTTCGTGCCAATCTGATTCAGCTCTGTTTAACTGTAGAGCTCAAAATGGTGGTGTTCCATGAAATCAAAGTTTCCTTCTCTATCCCTCAGGAAGACAGCTTCACTAGCAGTGAGAGATGAAAAAAACCAAACCAAAAATTAATTCAAGGGAGGCAAAACTGAACATATATTTAATCTTAACGCTTCCCTGGAACTTACAATATTGTAAAATAGGAAAGCTTAACATTTATTGTTATGAATGCCCAAGTGGATCAAATTGGAAACAATCCCTGGATATCGAACTCCAAGTAAGTATAGCTTGACTGCCAAATCTAATGACCCTACACCAACTTGCAGTTAAGATCATAAAGTTTTATTTTATCCTGTATTTTGGCCACAAACAGTCTTCATTAGCAAAGGCATGGAAATAAAATTGTGGCTGTAAAACCTTGGAATGAAACATGAAATTTAAGTATAAAAACAACGATAAATGTAGTAAATACTGCTGTAAATGATACCAATTTTCCTGATTACCTAATCCTATGTAGTATATTATTAATTAATCGTGAAACAATTAGAGATGAGAGCTGTGGGAGAAGAAAAGCACAGAGTTAGCAGGGAAATATAAATCTCCTGTTGCATATCAGGCAGAAAAGGGGTAAATATGTGCAGCTGCATGTACTTCAAAGGCATGTCAGCTGCATGCTTATTCAGGGAACAAGAGGCCCATAAAGTAACATTTCCATAGTTTTACAGAGACAAAATCCAGCTCAACCACCTCAGAGTTACTGATCCCAGGTTCCAGAGAGAGCAGTTTCAGACAGGGCTAACCTATGCCAGGCTCTGGGTTCAATCTGTGCTTGAGCTCTCCCTTGACTTTTCATCTGAGGAAAGGATGGATGGGTCCTCACCTTCAACAGGTTTCATCATCTATGTGCAGGTTCTCTGCCTGAGGAGCAGAGCTTTCCCATTTGAAATATGACTCCTGCCCAGAGAAGTTGTGGATGTCCCGTCCCTGGAAGTGTTCAAGGCTGGGTTGGATGGGGCTCTAAGTGACCTGGTCTAGTGGAGGGTGTCCCTGCCCATGGCAGAGGGGTTGGAACTGAGTGATTTTTGGGTCCCTTCCAACCCAAACCATCCTATGATTATCTGATTTGTTAATTGCTATGGAGACGATTAGACCAGAGCCCTGCAGAGTTTTGTTCTGTCATTCCAAACTCCGGTGCTACAAAGAGAAATGTAAGAGGGAGCCTGGGCTCCTCTTTTTCCTGTATCACAGGACCAAAGAGCAGGATTCAGCTCACCTTCAGGCATCAGCGGTTCAGATGTGCACCTCTGGGGCAGGCATCCAGCTGCCCTTGTAGCCAGCACAGAGCAGAGGCCACCCCTGGCAGAGTGCGCTATTCTGAATGTCTGCTTTGGGATGAGAACTCCTCTGTTTTTCCCTTTCCTTTCCCCCAAACCCAATCTTCATTAAACAACTGACCCTTCCTCCCCCGCCCCCGCCTCTGCCAACAGAACGAGGAACAGGACACAAGAAAAGGAATATTATGAATAAACTTTTATGTGAAATTTTACTTTGGTGTTACCTAACTTTAATAATGCAATATGCAGAGATGTGAGAGCCTGAAACAAGTTGATGAAAACCTTTTTTGTATTATGTAAGGAATGTTACATCATTTTTAAAGGAGGTAAAGTTTTTCCAAGTCAAATATTTTAAAACTTCTCATTTTGAAGAAAACTTTTTGGTGGCAAAAAAAGAGATGAAAAATATTGCTATTCTCAGAAGTCCCCTTTTTAATATAATTTCAGTACATTACACTTGAAAAAAGCAAAAGGTGAGGAAAGCCCCATTCCAACATTTGTGTCAATTATTTCTTTGGGAAGTGTTTGGAAAGAAAAATGGAAACAGTTGCAATATGTCTTCCAATCACTTTAACTTATGCCATTTTGAGGAGATGAATTTGTGCCTAAATATTGAACTTAGGTCAGCTCACACATAAACAGGATCATCCTTATTCTCCTTGTCTGTGTATACTCCAGACACTGCCCTTTCTGACATCAGAACAGCAACCTTTTATCAAGACGTGGGAATATGATCTTAGACTATCACTTTTTTTCTTATTCAGTCTGAGATAATTTTCTAAAATTTTTTCTCTGTGCTGATGCACTTTTAACATCTACTGAGGTAAAAGTGGGTACTGGCAGAATTAGCTTCAAGATATCTTTCTTCAAAGCAGCTTGTCTAGAGCATGATGTAGCACAAGTAAAGTTAGAGTTGTAATAACAGGTTATAATCAGTATCTGCAACATAATTCAGATATTTTAACCAACTCCACACTCATTTAGCTCTTCTTCTCTAAAAGATATTCAATTTAACTAAGTTTTGGAAAGGACAGTTTTTTATTTTTGGTTTTTTAGTTGAAAAGATGTTAAATAAAAGTTCTAATAAAAATATATATTATTATGACAGAAAACCTCACTTAATCTCAGATTTGTACCCATTTATGCTACTACTCACCTTACTGCATTCATTACAAAGGAAGTTTTGGAAAGCTGAACTCCTGACGCAGAAGTGTCAAGTGGTTACAGTTGGAGTGAATGGAGTCAATGCATTATTATACGTCAGTCTGACAATCTTCAGCATTAGTATTTTCATAAAGATGTTGTTGCAATGATTGATTTTCACTGAGAAAAAAATTTGGAAGAAAAAGAAAACATAAACCCCTTTTCCAGATTTTTTTGTGGGTCAAATTATCTACCATTCCTAAAGGAAGAAAAAGAAAAACAAACAATTAATAAAAGTGAAGGAGAGGAAAGAAAATGCACTCCTGGTAGTTTATTTTTTTTCTTTGGAGCCTGATTTTGTTTTCCTATCCCCCATTTTCCTTTGTTAGGTTGACAAAACCTGTGAATGAATATCTATACTTTTTAGTCTGAAAGTATGAAGAACTTTAAAATCTTAGTACTTTAGGAAAAAAATCTTTTTGTGCACCTTGTCAAAACAAAATGAAAGAAACAGAGATGGCAGATTTTTATCTTTTGTACTATTTTCTGTGATTTCTCTTTTCTCTAATTATTCCACTGGAAGAAAAAAAATAAGAAGGTGGAGAGCTAGGAAGATACATAGGTGAGCAGGCTGGCAAGAAGGAATGTAGGAAAGCAGGAAGCCATGAAGAAAGGTTTGATTTTTTTAAGCTAAGGAATTTTTAGATTTTCAATATTTCAGTATTTTCTAAAACATAAAAATATATTTCTAACCATCTTCATTTCTACCCATCTTCATTTCTAACACCTATACAGAGTTTACTTATCTTTTTTTCTGAGGGCAAGCATCTGGCCTAAATTTAGTTCTTTCTCATTCACTACAGAAGCTTCTGCACATACACAAATGTGTGTGTATGTGTGCGCATGTAAAACCAACCATAGAGCACTAGAGGATTTACAGTACCTTTATAATTAAGTCCATGCTCCTGCATGTTAAGAAATCACCCTATTAAGTGTTGCCATACAAGCAGTAGGTGGGCTTAGAGTTTATATTTTCTTCCTTATTTAAAATGTATATATTAATGTTTGAAAATTCCCATTCGGTGTACGTAGTGCATTGAGACCGAAGCCAGGACCATAAAACCACTGCCAACAAAAACTGAATATGTAAAACAGGTTCAGTTAATTCTACATCAAAGTTTTCTATTGCTTCATAAAAGAAATCTACAACAATAGCAGGAAATTGTAACAAATATGTGATGGGGGATGGGATAGCTTGTAAACCTAATCTCATTCCTGTTTAAATTAATATATATTATAATAGTTTAGGGGCACTTGTGCATGATTAGTCATATGTTTCAGAACAGGGCAGCCTTACTCCCAAGAACAGAAGGGAAAAGTGGGGCCCGCCTGAGGGGGAGGAAGAGGGGCAGTTTTTCCCAGCTGTCTCCTTGGGCAGAAGGAGAGGTCACTGGGCAGCAGGGGCATTTCTCAGATGACACCAGATTTTGCCATATATTGTCTAAATTCAATGAGTCCCGATAAAACCTTAGGTTTGTTGTGAAAAAGTGTGAAATTTGAGGCTGTTTAGAAGACCTTGACTATCCCATGACTGAGTTTCATGGTGCAAATGTTCATATCCAAGACTCCCAGGCATGCATTGATCCTTGATGGACAGTCCTGCAATACTGTTGCCATTCAAGACTCACATGTAAATTCTTGTACAATAGGTCTAGGATCTTTCATTAATAAAAAGAATGTTACACTTCTGGACGTTTTGAACAGACCAAGCAGTTTTTCAAAAAAGCATCCACACATTATTTGTAGGTTGGACTTAAAAAAGGGACACAAAATGTGCTGGGACGGGAATAGATTTAGAGCAAAGGAAGAATTTGATATTTAAAGTCAGCAAAAATGGAAAAGTGAAACTTTGAGGAAGTATTGGCCTATGGTTCAAATTGGTGCTGGGTGGTACTGCCTGACTTTTCCATGATGCCAATGCCAAGTAAGCTATCACTAGATCTCGTGGTGTGAGCATTACCCTTAAACCTTTTGAACAAGGGTGAAATATACCCTTGAAATACACTTCTCTCTCATGTTTCCAGTTGTGGGATAGGAATCTCATGTTAGCACTCTCCCTCTCTCTCAACTCACAGACTTACAGGTTGGTTGTACACTAATAAACTAACTGCTGACAGGCATCACTCCCCGGCCCTGGCACATAATCATCTGTACACTTACACTGCAAAGTGCCCTTGGCACATTTAATAATCTTGCTAGCTAGTGTTCTCTCAAACAATGTCCAAACATGGTTTAGAAGTTAGCATGATCCAGGGACCATTCCCAGGAGGGAATGAGCACATGAGCACTGCTGGCTCATCTCCAATCTGCTGTCCATCAAGACGTCCAGGTTTTTTTTCTGCAAAGCTGCTTTCTCTCCAATTGGCCTTCAGCCTGCACTGTTGCATGGTGTGAACTCATCCCAAATCCAGGATTTTTTATTTAGCTATTTTGAACTTTTTGAGGGTCTAGTCAGAACATTCTCTGTTGAAGTTCTTCTGACTGACAGCTCTGTTTCTCCCAATTTAATATGGACTGTAAATTACCTAAAGATGTACCCCATCACAGCGGGCTCCATAACTAAAGCATTAAATATTTCTGGGTCCAATATCAATCCCTGTGGGACACCACTAGTAACCACCACCAGGAGGACTTCATTCCATTAATCACAACCCTCTGAGTGGTGGTATAACCAATCTTTCATGTGCATGATCATCCATTTACACCATCCATCTTTCTCTGGATTGGTTATTGTGATGCTCTGGAAGTCTGTGTTAAAGTCACTCCCAGATTCAAGAGAAACAACATCCATTTTTCTGCCTTTGTCCACCAAGACACTGAAGACAATCAAATATATTTTCACTTCTGTTAAGTTGCCGCTATTGCTGCTCTTCTCTGCTGTTAGAGCAAAAAGTGAGAGAGCATTGCCCCAGCTCTAAAGAGAAGAACTGAAGTGAGGAAGGAGAGTGGTATAGCCATATGTCCAGGCAGCAAAGAGAGAAGAGGACTGGGCCAGGAAGAGCAGAGTGATGTAAAAATGCAGTATCAAGAGAAGTATGAGTGATGTAGCCACAGTAGAATCAGAACTGTTTGGGCTGGGAAAGATCCTTAAGATCATGGAGTCCAACTGCAAACCTGAAACTGCCAGATCTACCTCTAAACCATGTGCCTAAGCATCACATCTACATGTGTTTTAAACATCTCCAGGACTGGTGACTCTACTACTTGCCTGGACAGCCTGTTCCAATGCTTGACAAACCTTTCAGTGAAGAAATTTTTCTTAATATCCAAATTAGACCTCCCCTGGGCTGGTTGAGTCCATTTCCTCTTGTCCTATCACTTGTTATTTGGGAGAAGATGCTGGCCCCACCTTACTACACCCTCCTTTCAGGGAGTTGTCAAAAGCAGTAAGGTCTCCCCTGAAATCCTTTTTTCTCCAGACTAAGCAATCCCAGCTCCCTCAGCCTCTCCTCGAAGGACTTGCTCTCTAGATGTAGAGTAGACATCTAGAGAACAAGTATCTAGACAAATAGCTGCATTATCATTTCATAAAATGTAAAATTAGAACCATAGCACTACAGTGGTGTGTCTATGTCATCCATCATTAGCTCAGAAACAGAGACCATCATGCTCTCTCTAACTTTTATTTTAAACTGTGCAGCTGAGACAGAAATCCTGGTCACCAATTCAGACCCTAGTGTTTGTAGCTCCAGGTCTCGCACAATGAATCCTCTGAGTGCAAAAAATTCCAGTAACTACATTCCATTGGCTTTCGGTGGAGATGAGAGCCTGTGGGTACCATTTCATGCTGTATTAGGCCAGGAGTGTTACTGAGAGACAAGAAAAAGGGAACTATTGAGATAAAAAATCCTCTTTAATGGAATTTAAATGTTACAGTAAGTATGAAAGTTTCACACACAGAGGCATGACTTGGAAGCACAAATCTGATATATACATGAAATTTAGGCACATAGGGGTCCAGGACTTACTGCTTTTCCCTGGGGTTGCTGGTTAACAGAGCAGCCTAAGACTGCTACATTGGTGGGGCTGGGGAAGTAAGTCTTTTTCTAAACTGCAGAAGTTCCTCTTTCCAAACAGGTGACAAAGGGAAAAAGTACAGGAAGAAGAGAAGATTTTTAAGGAATTCAGAAAACAAACATTCATTCTGCATCTGCATGCAGTCAACTGAGAGTAGGAAAATAATATAATGGCATACTAAAAAGGGGCTCATCTTTCCAAAAAGAAGCTGCTTTTTGTAACATGACCTTTGAGTGACCCATAATATCCCAGTCTGTGGTCTCTATAATAAAATAAAACGATAGGGAATTCTACATAAATCTGTGACATATCCCGGCTGGCTCAGAGACACTACATTGTGCTGATTATGTTGATGCTTCCTTCATATTGCTGTACTTGGCGCAGGATCACAATGAGAGGCTGAAGCACTATTTTTTGCTGGCATAGAGCCACAGCAATAGTAAGGAATAGGACAGAGAAGTGCTCTGAGATATCTGCCCTGTTTTCAAAGAAGAAAAGAATAGAACAATGGTTAAATGCTGCAAATTCCCCACTTGCAGCCCAAGGGAATTAATCTCATTAAGACTGCAAGGTCAGTAGGGCAAGTATTCTGCTTTAAGCAACAGCATCACCAGCAAAAGGAGTATGTGATAGGTGATTTTCTTTTCTCAACAGTACATCCTATCTCCTGCAAGCCTTTGTCTGTATGTCAAGGGGATTTTGTCCCCCATCTATGTATGCAACACTATGTTTGAAGCACTGCTGCAAGCAGTCTGATTTGATAGCTCTGCTCCCTCTTGGACTGGCAGCTTGTGTTATTTTCTCCTTTGCTTCATGCTGCCCAGCACCAATGGGAGAGCAGAGTTATTGGGGTTGAGAGACTTGGACTTATACACACCCCATCAGAGGGTTTGCTTTATGTTGGTCTCAAGACTGCAAGGCCTGAAGTGAGGTAGCTCAAAGAGAACTTTTGCAAGCTCTCCAGAGTTTGAGAGCTGCTGTTCCACAGCTGGGATTTCCTATGAAGTCCTTCCACCAGATAGAAACATGGAGTTTTGTTTGTTTGTATTTTTTTTAAGAAGCAGAGCGAAACCTTCTCCAAAGGACATGTGTGTGGTTCCCTGGGTACTCTCAGCACAATTACCATTATGTCACAAAGGGAAAGGATTACATGTTCAGATTCCTGTGATACTTCAGGGTGTCACCAAGAGGTCCCTTGTAGCCTGATGTCCTTATTTATTAGGGTCTATTTTTTATCTTTTTTTTTTTCCCCACTTCTTAAAATTCACCAATAAAAATAATTATTTGCATTATTATACCATCCACTACTTTTTCCTAGCTGTAACCCAATTAAAATTAGTTTAAAAGACCTAAGATTTTGCACTAGAACCTTTGAGAAACTTGAAGGGCACATAGTGATTGGACAGGTGGGAATGGCTTTAAACTGAAAGAGTGCAGGTTTAGATTGGATATCAAGAAGAAGTTATTTACTCTGAAGGTGGTGAAACACTGGAACAGGTTACCCAGAGAAGTTGTTGATATCTGATCCCTGGAAGTGTTTCAGGCCAAGCTGGGATAGGTCCTTAAGGAACCTGGTCTCATGGAAGCTGTCCCTGCCCACAGCAGAGGGGCTGGAACTAGATGACCTTTTAGGTCCTTTCCAACTTAAACCATTCTGTGATTCTGTAAATATGGGATAGAATATTCAGCACAATAAATCTGGGATGTCGAATATGTGGTACTCAGCGACTTGTTCATTCAAAACACTTTTCCCACTTTTGTCACAGCCAAACTGAGTTCACAAGGACAGGACTGCAATGTTTGCCTAGGCTGTACAGGGGCACAGTGCAAGCCAGGCATGACCCGTATCCATTATGTCTTTGAGCAACAGCAGTGCTATCAATAAACATCAGTAATGAGGAGAAAATATAAACAGGCATCTTCTCTCAATGTCAATAGTTACCAGGGACAAAAAATGCACAATGGTGAGCATCAGCTATTCAGGATGTGTTTGTTAGATGGTTTGCAGTTTTAGAAAAGGTAAGCATCAATATGAGGAACGAATACCTGAATAGTGTAAACATTGGGAAGGATTGTGTTAAAGTCATTGGTTCCCTGACTGGTGTTGTTACTATTCAAACATCAAACTCACTGTGGGAATATTTAACTTTCCACATCCCTGTAGTACTTGTACCTCTTCTTTGAAAGAAAATTTGACTGTATTGTAGGCTGTGAATACTGTGGCAGGATACTATTATGTATCACATAGAATCAGCTCCCTTTCCAGAGGTAATATCAGTGGTAAATTTCTTTCTTTATATTTTCTTTGCACAAGAGAGTCTGAAAGGGTTAATTTGCTATTTCCAGTTACATATCTGTCTCTTATTGGTTATAATTGCTCAGAATATGCCATTTTCCTCTCTCTGATGTTTTGCATGATTAAATGCCTGAATTACCAATGAATACTAACATTTTACAGAGGTCTTGGCAATAAATTTTCTAATGTTTCTGTACAACAAGTACATTTTTGGACGCTTGGTTTTGTAGTTTCTATTGACTATGGTTAGAATTGTTCTGGAGTTGAAGAGGGGCTGAACTGGGCTGTCGCTTGCAGCTTTCAACTTAGAAAAAAATCTGGTTTATAAACTCAGGCAGAAAGGGGAGAAACTACCAACTTGACAAAAAGCTTTGTGTAGAGGATGTGTTTGTTAGCAAAATGAAAGCAAGACATCATCCCATCTCTCCGCATGGTTTGGCAGTTTATGAAACAAGCCAAAGGAAGCTGCGTGTGGCCTGAGCCATGCTAAAGAAAGCTCCACAAGCAGGCAGTTACAGGCAGTTTCAACACAACGACTCAAATGGCTATTCCTAGGACTAGGCCTTTTTTAATAAACAAAAACCAAATGAAAATGTCCCAGTTATTAACATTGGAAGAGTTGGCTACTGTGCACATACAGTATATTTCCATTACATTTTAAAATCAATTCATAAAGCTGCAGGCCAACATTCCAGAGCAGTACCGCTGGCCATGAATGACGTCCTGATTGTGAAATGGGATGGAAAATGCACTCCTAAATGCACAGTGGACACATTTTGCTAAATGTTAACAACTGGGACATTTTAATTTGTTTTTGCTTATTACAAAAATAAACAAAGTAAACAAAAGGCATGAGTGCAAAGCAAGGGAGTTATTAAAAAGAGCCTTTCACTTAAGTCCTTCTGGCTTAGCCATCTTCTGTACAATTTAATTTCTAGAGGGTATTCTCTCAGCTGGTTCCATTTAGTTTTGACTACCCGATGTGTGCATGGGTCCATTCCTTGGCTTAAAGAGACAGCAATGCAGGCAATTAGAGCACTCTCAAATCTTTAAAGCATTGTTTGTGCCATTGTAAGTAACCTCTTTATTTCTTTTTTTGTTTAAATTAAGGCAGTTTTGGGAACACGCTGCCTAGTGAAGAGCTGCGTTTGTGGCTGAAGTAGTCATCTCTTATAGGTGTGAGTCAGGAATTTCCCTCCACAAATACTCAGCTCAGACTGCCAGCCTATAAGCAGTAACCTGCAGAGTTTAACTGCAAAAGCTGCTCACTCTATGGGAACAGGACAGACTGGGGGCTGCAGAGGAGAGGAAATCAATAAAGTATGGTCTGTCCTGTAGGGAACACCACAGGGAAGAGCAGCTTCTTCCCATCATTTATAATTGCACATGGCAGTCTGACCATCAGATTGAGTGGGGCCTGAATGTTTCTGAGGTTTAAAGTAAAAAGGTAATAATTTACATGGAAATCCAGGTCTCTTGTGCAGCTGTATGGAACACAGGAATTTAGAATTGCAAAGGATTTTCAGATTTCACAATTTGTTCTCATTCACATTTGGAAAGAAACCTAGTTATTTCAAAGGACTCCATGAAAGACAATGAGAATGGTTTGAGGTCAGTCAAAGCATTGTATTACAGTTTTGAGTTTTGCATTATATAATATACTATATATTAAAAACAAATCAAGAAAAGAGTCACTCTAAAATCAAAACAGCTTGTTCTGGAAAGCTGTAGCGGGAGGCTCTGGCTGTGTCCACATGAGCAAGTCGTGCAGCCCAGGAGTGGGTCTGCAGTGAGAAGCTGTTGGTGTTGAGGACCTGACATCTGTACTAGACACGCTTTCGGGGGTTTTGATTCACACTAGCTCCAGTCTGTTCCCATGGCTTAAACATTTGAAACTGTTTGGAGTACATTAGCTGTGCTTCTGGAGCACATCTTCCAGTTGAATTTAATCTGAAAGGAATCCAGTTCAGTCGCTCGGAGACCGCTCCGTGATGTGAACCGGAGTGTGGTAAGTGGGAAAAATGGGGGATTAGTTTCAAAAGTGCACTTGAGAGCCGAATGAACATGCTGAACCAGACTCTCCCTTTTCCTATCTTTTTAAGGCCAAATTTCAGAGAAGAGGACATTTTTTCCACCAGTTTTTCAACTCTAGCAGAAATACTCTTTCTGACAGTGTGCTGTTGGGTGTTCTTTTTGCCAGCTTTATTTAATACTTCTCCTTTCAGTGGGAAATCAAACAAGAAACAGTCACCCCTTTCAGTGCCCTACCCTACCCCACCACAACTGTAGCGAGGGCAGGAAAGTTTCTCCAGGCCTTGAATTGCTCTACAGCAATGTCAGCAGATCCTGCCATATCTGGCAAATTCCCAGGGAAAACATATGGGAAGCATGTGTCGTGACTTGGGGCGGGGGTTATTATTTTCTTAATCACTACCACGACTGTACTCTATGTTTTTTCTTGTCCCTGAAATGCCACTGGATTCGGTTTGAACACAAGTGTTACTCCTTCTTGCCCCTCTGCTTCTCGCCTTGGAAACTCACACAAAGGCTCTGCTCCACTCCAGTGACATAGAAGGAAGATGAGTCGCTGAGAGATTGCACCGTGTAGGAACAAATCGTTTTGCACTATCTGTTCCTCATTTGTCTTTTTGCTTTAAAAGAAAATAACAAAATCCCCTTCCCATTCCCCAGTAGTCTTTCAGATCTTGTATATCAGCTAGTTACCAACTCACTCCCCTTGTATTTCCTGATATATTTCTTTTTCAGGTACAACAAACCATCAAACATATGGCTGGTATCAAAGTGGCGGGCAGGGAACTTCCCTACATTAAGAAGTTTATTTAACTGGATTTTGGTTTCAGGTCCATTCCTTTACATTTCCAACTAAAATAATTGCCTTTGGTGCAAGTGGCAGCTGGATTATGACTAATTTTTTATTATACAAATAAAGATTTTTCTGGAGTACTTTTGGGCACAAAACACTAAAAGAACCCGAATAGAAACTTCAGAAATACATTCTTGCTTGATTTTGAGCAGTTTAAATTTGACTTAGTGTTTAACTAAATAGCAAACTTAGAATTATTTCTTACTGAAATCACCACCAGAACTCTGACTTGAAATTCAAGCAATAAGAGATTGTTGCATTAGAATACAGAAAGGGGATTTTGATGTCAGCTCCAAATCATGATACAGATTGTGGTAGAAGTACATTGAGTATATGGATATCTGCCTGTATACATTTATAAATCTCCTTTGTTTCCTGTTTTCCATTTCCATCTTTTGTAGTGGATTCAGTCCCCGTTTTGCATTGCTTGTACAAGGTTTTTTCTGAGTACTTAAATTGCTGCCCCAAATGCCTGCAAATACTTAAACACAGAGAAAAGGCAATGAAGTTCCAGGTAGAACCTGGGTCAAAAGTTCTTGAAAACCAGAACAGCTAGAGTGCAAATTTCCACATAAGGAGTGTTTCTGGAACTGGTACACTCATCATTCTGGAAGGTTAGAGGAAAATAGTACTGGGAGAAGAAGTATGGTGTTCAGCTGCAAAGCAATTCAGCCAAGAATACAGCAATTATTATCAAATATTATTGTGTCTCTTAGTCTTTTTTTTTTTTTTTTCCTAAATGACCTTACTATTTAAATAAGGGCATTCACTGAGCTAAGGTCTTGACCTGAGATAATCCTTTTGGCTGTGGATATTAAGATAGAAATAACCATAGCAACCATAGAGAATTTCATAAAACATTTGTTTGCTTCTGTTTAACTAGAAAAGTCCAAATAAAAAATGTCATATATATCTGGTGTGTGTTATACATTGTGCCATAAATGTCATTTGTTAGTTGTTTCTCTTTTTGTGGTTTGGGAGGAAATTCCAAATGTAGCTGAGGGAATCTGGCTTTAAACACACAGAGAGCCCTCATTCACTATTGAAATGCATTCTGGGAGGACTGCAAGATGTTTTGTGCAAGCAAAATTTGCCTGCACATGATAAGAGATATTTTAGGAAAGCAAAGTAGAATCAGAACAACCGAGAAAACATATAGAACAAGTTTCTTAAAGGGATGTGCTTATCATGATCCAGAAAAAGATGTTGCTTCATTGATATATTCATAATTGAAAAAATTTGTAGTATCTCAGAAAGACAGGGATAACAAAACCTTTTTCTGCAGGATAACTTTCTGTGCAAGGTTTGTCCCCAGCAAGGCTTTGTCTAAAGAAATATTCCCCAGAGGACTTCCCAAGAGACCTGTGGATGGTATCACGTTCCAAACACTATTTAAGGCTACATTTTATCTTGTTTGATTTGTGACATGAAACATAAAATAAACATATCAGCATAGAATAATCCTAGTTTGAGACTGGTTTAATTTACCCCATACCCGAAAGGAATGTAACTGTCCAAAATGGAATTATCTTCCAGCAGTGACAAGGCTGTTTTAATGACCATAGTTGGTAAAAATCTGATTTTGTATCTCATCTGGAAAACAGCATTTACAGTAGCATACTATGGCATTGTAGTGCACTTCTTTGTCGGTGGACACAAGAGAGATGCCCTCAGTGGGTAACCCTGAGGTTTTGAAGAATCCTTGTTTTACAATCTTTCCTCTAAATTTGAGCATTTGGTAAGTCCTACAGGATTTGTCCAGAGGGAAAGATATGCAAAGTTGTAGTGAACTACAGGCCTAATTAAAGCATTCTTCCCTCACCTCTTCGTGTCTTATGTTTCAGTAAAAGTCCAGGGAGACACCAAATTCAGTTATTTAAAAAAAAAAAAACCTGGTAAGCTTAATAGAGTTGTAGTCAGGGTGGATCATGACAATCTGTTGAACCAGGAGGTTACTTTTGTGCTATATTCCGTGCTTATCATGTGAGTAGACGAAGCACTTTTGTGAGTGAGATGGGATCAGGATGTGGCTTCCCTCGCCTGATAAGGCTTCAGGCAGAGAGAGACAGACTCTGACTGTGTGAGACAATTAGGCAGAGTTCCACAGGGAAGTTCTCTTGACAAGACATAAGGACATCTTTGACTCATTTCATATCTGGAATTGTCTCTAAACTGCAGGCATGATGTGAACTTTGATTTGAAGCTAAAGACATTAAAATTAGTTCTTTAATTTGATCTCAGTACCTACAGAATCCAGTAAAATCCAGCTGTCAGTGAAGCTGGCTTCCTGATGTTTTTACTGCTTGCTGTATTTTCACATTGCTCTTTAAAATTAGAGACAGTGGCCCAGGTACTGGTAACTCTGCAAAATACAGTCAGAAAAGAAGCAGGAGTTAATCTTATTCTGGACATATGCCAAGCACTGCTTAAATCAGGAGCTGAGTCAAAGGAACTGAAGACATTTTGACATCTTGATCCAAGTAGGAAGAAGCCTTCAAAGGCAGCTTGAGGCAAAATTCACTGGCTGCACACATTGGAGTACTATCAAAGAAATCTTTGAGGTAACCCAGCCAGCATCGTGAAGAGAAAACCTCAAGTCTCTCTGCACTTCAAGGCTCACCATAACTCATGCTTATTTTCAGAATGGCTGGTTCCTCACATTATGCATGGCTCAACCATTTCTGCTGTATCTTCTGTTGTTGCAGAGTTGTAAGACAGCTCAGTGACCCTTCCAAAAGTGCAAATATCTGGTATTACATGCTGCGATGTAGCATGGGATATGAGTTCAGACTGATCACAGGAGAAGTGGAGAAAAATTGGAATCGGTCCTGAACGTGTTCTGGGCCTCAAGTTTCGGCAAACACAACCCCTTTCTAATAATGATTCAATAATATGTGCTTACCAGGGAGGAGAATTGTCTTTTTTTTGTTTGTTTTGTAGGGGTCATTGTTTATACCACAGGTGTCAGCAGACTGGAAGGTTATAACATTAGTCTCAGAAGTACAAAAAAACCCAAAGAAAAAAAAACTGTCATAGGATCAATAATTAATGAGTTCGGGCCTTTATAAAATTAAAACAAAGCACTGTGAGGAGCTCTAAGAGTGCTACATTGATGACAAATAATACACACCAATTTAGAATAAAGAAGACGTGGATTGTAACGCATTTGGTCAAGAGTGAAGTGTTCACACACAGATTCCAGAATATTTTCCAAGAGGGATGAGCACATGGTGCTTCTGCAGATATTCACAGTATTTTATCTTCACTAGAATTATTTAGATCATAAAGAACAAAAGCTATGTCTCAGCTTATATTACAAAGCCAAGCCCAAGAAAGAAGTTTGGGTTTTAGGCTGAAAAGAGAAGCTAAGAGATCTCAACAACTCTGAGCCTTCCTTCAATGTCGTTATGTTTTTCGTTTTAGTCTATGTTAGTAAGATAATAAAAGTGTTATTCATCTTGCCAAAGGAGCATATATTGAGGACAGTTGTTTTCAGTTGATTAAATGCAATCAATTGATATAAAAAATTTAATGTTGTTAATTACATTTTTTAAATGCTGCTAATTGAAGTTGCAGTTGCTTTCAAGTAAATATTGTCTTAAAGGGTACATTTTTCTGCCCCTTTGGAAGTGAAGATCAGCAGATCAATTAAGAGCTATAACCTGTTAACTTCTCTGAACTGACTCTTATTGGGTACTACGCCTGCGTAGGAATATCAGTTGATTTTGTGCATTTGACCTTGATTATCTCATGCCACTGATTTTAAAGACATATCACTCTAATATACTCCTTGCAAGTTTGTTTGCTCAAGTGATCGGAAATAATAGATGATGGTTTATGAATCCCAGCAACACTATGGCTGTTGCAAGTAATCAGAACACACAGGTGTTTTTCTTAGGAAAGGAAGAACTGTGATTTCTGCTATGCCATAAGATAACCTGCCTCCTTTACCAAGGGTCACAGCTAAAGAAATACAACATTCAAAAAATCTATTGTCAGACTCAAATAAATAAACAACTTCTTTAATAGCTCATATTTCTGTTTTACTATTCTTTAGGAAGGATTTAATGTCTTAAATGCTCCATAAAGGACTGTGTTTTGCTTCAAGGGGTGACATTTACTCTACCTTAACTTCTGCTATCTGAGTTATTACTGTGAGTTCTCCTGGGGTTGTACCCTACTTTTGTTTGTGACCAGACCCTGAATTTACACTCGTAAATTTAGGTCACTGAGCTCAGTTTAGATTCCTAAGGTGAACAGCACAGTACATTTTAAAGCTGCTATTTTAATCTTTGAGTAAGTAACACCAAAAAACTAACATCTCCATCAGACACTGCCTAAAACCAGGTTGGCATCAGTGTGTGTTTTTATCTATAAGATAAATCTGAGTATATCCAAACTCATGAGATTCAGATGAGTTTCAACAGACTGCTGAAGAGCTTTCCTTGTGGAGAACAGTGACTGTTTTTCTTATCTATTTTCCACAGTCTTACTGTAGATGAATAAACGTCTCAGCTGTCCCAGGACTGGATTCTCAGTTAATTTCAGTTTTAACCTGCAGATTCAAGCACCTCTGACAGGTTCCTTACACTGAACACAGGTCCAGTGATTCACCAGAGGAGGTTAGTTAAGGGCATTTAATGCCAATTTTGAATGTGTGGAGGGAGTACGGTGGTGTAAGGTTCTGATTTACTTTTTTAAGGGAAAGGTGTATCACTGCTATCTTTTGCATAAATTTGTTATCTAGTTGTATACCAAAGTACTCACAACAGTCTGAGCTCTATGAATACCACATAATGCATAAAGACAGAAGTGGAACTCACTTGAGAAAATTCTCTGCTCAGATGGAAGACAAGTGGTAGACAAAACCCCCCATTTTATTATTTAACTTTTATGCTGATATAATTGAAAAAAAATCATCTGTAAGACATTAGTCACTCAGTATTGTTCAGTATTATTGCTTTATGATCTTAGAATTCAGTAAACTACCATTTCTGTTTGAAATATTTGAAGGTATTTTCAAACAAAATATGTAATTCTTCTATTTTTCTGCCGGTCGTTATTGAGATGAAAGAATCACATATAAATTGGTGGCAAATATACTATTACAGCATCTGAGTGAGGTTTTCAGCTTGATGGACAAATTTTTTCAAAGTTCCTTCTTTGCATGGATATTATTTCATTTTCACTGGTAGGGGAAAAGGACTTACCATCTAAGCTGTTCTAAACTAATAAATGTGAATATTAGTTAAAAAGTCAAGGTTGTCTGCTCCGTCTACTTCAAGGTTAAATTGATACATTTTGTCATCATCAAAACTGGCTGGAAGCGTTCCTTTGGGAAAAGGTCTCACCAGTAGAATGAAGTCTTCTGTGTAACAAAAGAAAGGACATTGAAATTTGGAGCTTTTTCATGCCAAGGAAAAGAAAACATTGCTTAGGAGAGGAAGAGGGACTCAAAAACACAGCTGCAGGGAAGAAAGTTTGAAAAGTTGCTTTGATTTGGCAGAAAGTTTGTGTATAACTCTATCTTTGCTCTTGAGAGCAAGCTTATTCCCTTACTGTTTTGCTTTAAACAAGTTACACAGGTTTCTTTCTGCATTCTTTATATGTCAAAGGCAAATTGTAAATCCTCTAACATGAAACATAAAGCAGATTTGTTCAAATTTACGGCTTCAGCCTGTGAGAATCTGAGTATCCTTGACTCATCCAGTCCCTTAAAAATTCAAATTATGTAATAGATATTACATCATTCCTCCCACTGCAGAGTTTCGTGGCACAATAATCTTACTTGAAGAAGGTTAAGATCATTACAGTAATGGAGAAGAAATGTGGCAAAAAAAGGAAGATCCTGCGCATACACACCTGGATTCCTCTTTCAAGTATGACATCTTCACTAGACATGAGTGACAATGACAGACAGAATAGCAACTAGATTTGAATGGATTGGGACAAATTAACACTAATAAAATGCATCACAGGATATAAACAAGGTAAGATTTATAGATTGCCTTTTCTTAGACCAATTGATATAGCTGTAAAACCACAAAAACCCTTTGGCACACAGGTCCCATATTAGGTCTAAAATATAAAGCCTCAGTCTCAGGCATGAATAAGCTTTTACATGCCCAATATTCTGATTTGTTTCTCTAGTTTTTCCAGAGATTTTAATTATTATTCTTGTAATGAAATTAAAAATATCAGGCTTTCCCGAGACCGTGTTACTTTAGTAGATCCCAGACCAAAGTCTGAAACCTTACATTGATTTGTGGAATTAAAAAATTAGGCTTCTTTTACCTTTGCAGAAAAGGTTTCAGAAGTATTGGTTTGGATGATCATGCCAATTAAGGATGCAAGAAATTATCCAGCGTTATAAATGGATCCAGCTTGCCAACCCTTTCACCAATATTAGATTTTTATCATCCAAACAAGGTCATGTAATTCATGAACACCTCAGCTACCCTGCTTTCATCTACGTTCAGTTCAGAGGACAATGTTCCTGCCTTACCCCAAAATATTGTCAGGTATATGAGGAGAAAAATTTCTATTAAAAATAAATTTGTTTTGGATGCCATTAAGGCTTTGAAAGACTTGGCATCTATGACACCTGATGGGCTTGCTGTCTATTCTGTTTGGGCTGTTTCTCCTTCATCACAAGTTTTTACAAGATAATATCGAGTCTCTTAAATTTAATTAGAACCTTATTTGATTCTCTTTATGGATCTGGATCTGGCTCTGTTAATCACGGTCTGAATCTTTTTCTGTTCTCCATACCCTGTAAAAATATTATTAGATAGTTCTTTGTTGTGGTATTTCGCAATCTAAAATGTATGCTTCTCATTTGAAAATATTATACACATCACTTTAGCACAGTATTTCAGAGAGAATCATATCTGAGCTAAGGAAATTAATAATTCACATGTGAAGTGCATTCTTTAAGTATATATTTTAATACTGCATTTATTCAGAGCAGGATTTCTAGTCACTATTAGCAAAATAATAGACTTTTTCTCACTGATGTTTCCATTGTCTTGGGGCTACTTAACCAAGATATTACTGACCACAAGTACGTGGGAAAATTGTGTTCCAGTGTGTTACCTTGGTAGGGATAACTGTAGGGGGATACTGGCTTGAGCATTGGAAAAACATAATGTGAGTGTGGAAACAAAAATTTAAGTATGTGGACAGAAGTTACGCAGGTCCAACCAGTGGAATTGCACCATACTGGTAATTCTAATAGCAGTGTAGCTGTGTAGTATGTTATCAAATATAATATGAAGATTTGTTTTCAAATTTTTTTTAAATATTGACATATTCTATTTTATTGAGATTCGGCATATTAGCCTAAAAAAACTGCATTTACTTTGGGTTGTAGACAGATTTCTTACTTTGAATATGGAAGATGCTGCTCCCTGATACTTATCCTAGGAACGTTAATAGTCAGGTGAATCTCAACACAGACTTAGGTATAGAGTTAGTCAGGAAATCTTTTTTCCAATGAGAATATTCAATCAAAAGCACGCCTAGTATATTTTGGTTGCAATTTTAAAAGCTTCAGTATTAAAATGTTAAATCACTGTCATACATTCCTCTTTTCACGTATAGGTTGTGTTCTCCTCCTCAATGTCAAATAATGTTGTATTCAATGGGTCCACTCACATAACTGTGGGATTTTGCAGCACATGACAGCTTGAGAAGTCCCACAGTGTGAAAAACACTCTATAGTACCCCAGTATTGAAAAGTCATTTCAACAATTGTTATTATTAGGAAAATGTCTGTTTTACAAAATATAAATTTCAAAAAGACAGCAGGGAAAAACTTAAATTCTTCATTCAAATACATTTGAAAGAAAAACTTTCGTCCAAGCCTTGATACATTTCTATTTCCAATCTACTTGCTTGATGGATTCTCATTTAGCTATGAATATTTTACTAATAAATGTAATTTGTTTATTACATGGTAACTCTCAGCTTCAGATGATAGTATTATGCCTACAAAAATGCAGAAACCACCAATGCCAGCACCATTTCCAAGTTCTTTCTTTAAAAAATTTCTATCTATCAACTAGAAGAACCAGAATCCTGAACCAAACTTTATGGCTTTACAAATATAAAGATCTCCTCTAACTTAAACAAAAATATAAACTCCAGAAGAGATGATCCATTCCCCAAAAAAACCTTAAAAATTTATGGGTTGTAAAAAGAAAGCCTTGTCATTACCATTTCACAAAACATATTTCTGTACCTATGAGGCCAGAGAAATCAGTGTTGTTAACTCCAATGTAAGTCTGTCTCCTCCTACTACTTTGCCTGATGTGGATCAACCAGTAGTGGCCAAGAACTCACCTTTTGCAAAACTACTGTTCATAGTCCACCACTGAAAACAAACAGTGTTACAGTAAGTGTTCACATTTTTAAGGGATCTTGAAAGAATGCCTAAAAACCAGTAAAACAATTTTGATTTTTCTTCTTGTCATTGAGGTTATCTCTACAACTGCAAAGCTCTGTTTGCCACTCCTATATTAACACTATTGAGTCATGAACTCTTTGAGAACAAGGGCATAAACCCAGGGAATTCACTCATGTCATACCTGGGGTTCTATCTTTGATATTTGGCAACACCCCAAGCAATGCAGGACTTTAAGGCACACTAATGTAGTATTTGCATATGAGCCAAAAGACCTTTTTTTTTTTTTTTTCTCTGGCCTCTCTTTATTTACCTTACAGCTTAGGCATTCTTAAAATACATTTGTGTTGACGAGCTAGTGCAAAGGAGATTATTAGTGCTTTTTGAGCAATGAAAACAAGCAAGCTAAGCAAAAAACACTTTTGAATTTTTCTAGCTTTACGTTGTAGGTTCATGGTTCCTTCCACACTGTGCTGTCAGCGTATTTTACTAGCCTATATCATTTTTATAGATCATGAACAGTAGAGGCCTAAATTTTGACCCCTGTCGGGCCCCAGTAAATCTAGTTTTCCACAATCTAACATAGCTTCTCTGTTTTCTGTTTTTCCATCAGCACTTTATCCACTCCCATGTACTTCCCTAGATCCTGGCAACTTTTAGCTTAAACAGAGACCAGTAGTATGGAACTTTGTCAAAACGTTCTGAAGATCCAAATAAATTATGCTGTGTTTTATCAGCTTTGTCTGCAGCCTCCTGAAGCATCAAGTTAGCCAAGACCTTTTCTTTCTAAATCATTCTTGTTATCTCTGTTAGTTTAACGCTATGTATTTACTTTTATAATGTGTCCTTTACTGTAGTCTGTATTAAATACCATAGTGATGGGACTGCAGTTCCTTGAGAATGCCCTTTTCAACTTTGTGCAGAGCTGTGCTGTATTATCCATTCATTTCATTTGTGGTATGTTAACTGAATAAAACAAGCTTTCCAGGACTCTACTGCAAGGCAACCCCAAGTGCTTCATGAATCCTAGTGCCTTTTTTTTCTCTCAGATTTCTATTTAATTCTCCACAGTTCTACAAAGATTTCCACTGCTGCTCCATAAAGTTTGTACAGATTCATCTTTGCAGATTTATACTGAATATTGTGAAGCCAATAAAGCTTTCACAGCAGAAGTTTTCAAAATGGGCTCAGCAATGTATAAAACCTTTAAAAGAGAGTTGAAACATTGTAGACTATTGTTTTGTTGACAGAGGACCTCTATGCCATGAGTTAAATGAGTTTTCATTACAACACGGATTACCAAATTTTGTAATGATTTTTGATTTGCCATCGTTTATAATGTGAACTCTTGCTGGGATAAAAATTATTTTTACAATGTTTAAAACTGGCTACTTTGTGAATCTCAGTGACTTAACATGAAGCCAAGTTCTGAAGAATATTGGAACAATTCAGTTTTCCAAATGTATAAAGGTGGAAAATTTCTGTTCTTAAAAATCCCTTCACAGAACTAATTTTAAAAATGCTTAAGGATTTTTCAGGTTTTAACACTGAAGCTGTCAAGTTCTTTAGGCTTTCTTTTTACTTCAAAGCTGAGGTAAAGAATGACTAATGGTTTCATCTCTGGTTTTTGGAACCATTTGAACTACTTTCAGATTCAGCAGATTTTCCTCTTATTGTAAACCACCTGCACACGATGGTCAGAATAATTTTTGTTTTGTTAAATCAGTATTTTCAGTGCCATTAATGTGTCAAGTCAACTGAGCTCTCCTGTTAGCTCTTAGAAGCCAGCAGAGGGTCCTTTATTAAATAAAGGACATTGGTTTTGCTTTGAAGGCTCAATTCGGTTGCAAGATGTAGGTTTCCGGTGTCATTTGAAAAGATTAAGGATGCTCTCAAAAAAAAAGTCCCCCAGAGAAGAATATAAGTCACTTGTAGTTTTTGTGCCATACCTACTAGACCTTTGCAGATGTCTTAGGAAATCTGTTGTATCAAAAATGTCATGAGATAATTGAATTCACAGTGAAGTTTTAAAGACTCTTATCTTTAGACATACTTACTGAAGATGTTTTGTGTGGTCTAGTCACCTTAGATGGTTTCTATCTATCATCTGTCTATCTGTTTATCTATCTATCTATCTATCTATCTATCTATCTATCATCTATCTAGTATTTCTATTGTTTCTTCTGGTCTACTGAGTAATAGACTCTTCTAGTGCACAACCCATCTTAACTTACCATAGGAACTATTGAGGAGGAATTAATCATATCCAGGAGTCTTCTTTTCTCTCCCTTGCTTGTCTCTTGGGTTCTACATGGATCCTATGGTAAATATTTCATTGGTTTGCATGTTTAGTATGCCTCTGTTCAGGTAAAATAATGAAATCCATCATCAATGCAGCACATAAGACACAATGCAGCACTTTAGCAGGAATATAGCAGTTCTCTAGATTCCTAGAGAATTTCCTGTTAAGGAAACTTTCCTGCCCCACTGTCCAGGAGCCACTCTGGCAGTCACACCCACACCACCGGAGCTGGGATTGAAGCCCCATTGTTCCAGTGAGCTGATGGGTGCCTCACTTCAATGCCAAGCAACACAACATGCAGAACTGGGAAACAACCTATTGATGTTCACATGTTCCTCACCCAAGGTAAGAAACTCCACTGAGGACATCCATCCAAAGAGGAGGACATGAACAATGTGTAGCAAAGTACCACTGAACTAAACTCCTTTTGTTTAAAAACTTATTGTCCATCTAAAGTTATTTGGAGGGCAAGTCTCTTAGTGGTGCTTCCATTTTGAAACAGAGAAGGAATTTCAGCCCAGGGTTAGACTGCTCTAATTCTTGGGCTATTTTCCCTCCTGGAACTAGTATTGCAATATGACAGTCTACAAAAGAAATTTTATAGAACTATATAAACAAAAGAGCATCTAGATGTGCTGCTTACTTTAAGTGTATTCAGAGAAGCAGCAGATGTAACTCTTACAAGCAAAATATAAATTGATTTAAATCCCGGATCAATTCACGCTCATCTTTCCTGTCGTACTGAATTTTATGACACTGGTCAGTATGACTCAGTAGTTTAAGAAAAAATCTTGAGGTTGCTGGCTGAACTACTGGCCTTTTGCAAGCTTCCTATGACATCCTAACTGCTATTTAAGTTTTAGCATGCAAGCCACCATCCAAAAGGAAAACAAAACAAAACAATAAAACAAACCAAGACAAAAACCACCAAAACCCCAAACAAAAAAAAAAAGGGTCGAGGAAAGGTGTTCAAGAAAAGATTGGAACAAGAGGAAAAAAACTGTCTCTATTCAATAATCCCACGTGGTCATTAGCTGTAACATTTTATTTTGGCATTTTTTGTGTGAGAAAATGTAATAAGCCTGCATTGATCTATAGACCTTATTCTTTGGGGAAATATGAGTCACAGATGCATAGTTTGGAGACACTCTTAAAAATATTATCTCTCAAGTGTTGTGTGAAGCTTTACAGACTTCTTCCTGCAAATCTTCTATGTCACTGTTAGAACCAAGTCCAAAATATTTACATCTAAACAACTTATGGCATCTGTCAATAAAAAATCGGTCTGCTCCAAAACTTTTCCAAGTGCAACATTTAAAACTGCATAAACAGGAGTGAACTAGTAGCAGTCTAAAGTTGTCATCATTGACAGTTATGATTTATCTTAACTCTCCCTAGCCATTTGGCTAAAGTTTTAAGTAAACACTTTCAGTCTTCCTCATGTTCTCTTTACTGCCACCTCCCACTAATAAGAGATGTTGCCAAGAAAAGCAGCCAGACAGTTCATTTACCTCCCAAACTTGCCTGAAAGTAGCCTGCCTGGTTTAGACAAGGGTCGAAACTACTACTGCACATTTTCAACAGATGGAACAATGCTTCACAAATTATTTACATTGAAGTTATTTGCTTTCAGGATGTGTGTTTAACGAATGGTTAGTTGAATGAAATATTGCAGCTCAGACAGAGAATGCAAGCAATTCAAGCAAGCCATTTATGGTGATAGATGTAGCTGTGATCCTTAATTTTCTGCAAAGCATTGTAGCATTTTGTCCTCATTCTTCACTAGCTCCTTGAATCTGACAAAAGTATGGTTTCTATTTTCACCCCCTTCCTCCTCTGTTCCCCCCTCCTCTGCAGGCATCGTTCCATTAATCAGTTGTGTTCCAATAATACCTTGCACTGATAACATATTCTCTCATTAGCAAATCTTCAGAGATCTTCATAGATATGATGAAGAACTCATCCCCAATTAAAAAATGAAGACATAAAGGCATCACAAAGTTTAACGTGTTAATTGAAGCCAGCCAACCACATACAGACATGAAAGCTGAAAGCCCAGCTCCTCCTTCTCTGTTCAGTCTCGCATACTGTGCTATTTTTCTTAAGAAAGCATTTGAAATAACGTCACTGCTGCTAGCTCCCATCACCATGGTTCTGAAACTTTGACTGGGAGAAAGAATTGTGTAGGAACTTCATTTCTAGTAGTTGCTAAAGGAGAAAACCCATATGGAGTTTCTTCTGTTGCAATCTGCTTGAATTGGATAGCATATCACTGCTACAGAACATCACATTTCTTCAAAGCACTTGTGAAAATAACAGAACGCAGCCATCAAATGTGCTTAGGTAATTTTTAGCAGACTGGATTATTGCAAGGAAAACAGTAACTTCAAAAAGAAGGAGCACTACACCTTGAAATATTTTCTTCTCCATATCAACCCAATGCAAAATATTCTCCCAATTAATGTAGGTTTCTGATTTAAAGGTGCCTGCAATATTCTCTTTGTCAATAGACTAATAAACAATTTCTCTAAAACTTCAGGCTAATAATAGGATTAAGAAAAGTTTGTTCTCAGTCCATTGAAAACAATAGGAATGTTTCTGACATCAGAAGACTGACTTCTGTTTGGATCTGCAGAGAGGGGAACACCAGGTAGAATCCCAAACAAATGTTTAGCATTCTGCAAAATGAACAAGCATCAAGAAAGGATTTTCCTCAAATTGTGGATTGTCTTGTTACTTTCTGCTTTTCTAAGAGGAAAGTGAGATAACACCTGCCAGGAAGATCTTCTGCCTTTTCATCGGAGCTTCATGGTTCTGTCACACTTGTAGAGTACATAAGGTGAAAACTAAGATTCCCCAGCCTTTCCTTGGGCTGTGGACATCAAAGTGGACTTGCCTGAAACATCCATTTTGTCTGAACAGATGTATTAAAGTTTTATTCTTCATGTCTTTAAAATTACCCCCAAATAATTTTACATCTTAGGCAAGTTTAGAACAGAAAAAAAAATGGGGTTTTTAATGAAAGAAAAAGGTTAAGTTCTTCAAGACAGACTCATAAACATCTACAAAAGCATTGAAATAAAAAGTTTCATCCTAGCATAATTTAAAAATAACTTTAGCTGCTTCAATGTCTAAGCTTCTTTTGCACCCTGTATTCTTCCTTTCCTAAGGATAGTATCACTGCTTCCTTCTTCATTTGTCTTTCACCAGAATATTCTTTTATGACCTTTTATTTAGTAGGAATTTAGTTCTACTATGTGTTCTTTTCCCATTCTTTCAGCTTGGATTTGGGATTTCCTCTTCCTTGGCAGTTTGCTCTGAAATTCTATTTATTCCAAGTTATATCCTTAGCTAGCATATTGCTTCTTTAGTGACCATTTTGTAGTGTACAACAACTTAAAATTGTTGTTAAATTTTATAAACCATATCTGAGAAGGTTTCACAGAAGGCCTGTTTTATCAAGCCTAAAGGACCAATGCACGTGGTCTGGCTTTGGGCAAAAAGTGCTAATCCCTTTAGGCTCCCTGTATAAGAAATATATATATTGGGGAGAGCTAGGCCCCTCTATAGAGCAATTTGGTGTATGTAACTCGGTGGGATGCAAACCCATAAAGCTTCTTGGTGGAACTCAATGCACCCCAGCAGGGATGGGCTTGCAGCATACTGGGCTGTACCAACAGATCCATAGCCAAAAGGGCAAGGGAAGTGATTTCTCTCTTATTTGGCACTCATTAGACCCCATCTGGAATATTGCATACAGTTTTTGTGACTTCCCTCCAGCTAAAAAGGCATAAAAAACTTTGAAAGAGTACAGTGGAGAGCTACCAAGGTGGTCATGGCTGGAGTATGTGACTCAGGAGAAAAGCTGAGGGACCCAAGGCTCCTCCTCTCAGAAAAGAAATTGCTTTGAGGACCTAAGAGTGTCCTACCCATACCTACAGGGAGATCAGACACCTCACTAAAGTGTGTGGTAGGAGGATGAAAGACAATGGTCATAAACCATAACATGGTACATTTTGACCAACTATGAAAAAAGGCATTTTCACCATGAGGATGGTCCAGCACTGGAACAGTTTGCCCAGAGAGGCTGTGCAGGTTCCATTCATGTAGGTTTTCTAGATACAGCTGGGAAAAGACCTGAGAAACCTGACCTCACATCTAACCCTGCTCTGAGCAGGACATTGAAGTAGAAACCTCAGGAGGTCCTATCCAATGTGTATAATTTTAATGTTCTATGACATTAAACAGGAAGGAAACCTCTAGTCTCAATCCATAAAAATGGGATAAAATGCAGTTTTAAAGCCCAAATGTCTTTTGTCTTCCATCAATGTAAGTTGAGACATAACTGAAATTCATGGCTACAAAATGGAACAAAAATGCTGCAAGTGAAATGGAAATAGGCCACTGGGTTTATGTCTGTGAGGACTATTTCAGGCTGATGTTGCTTGCACTAAAATGAACATCTCCCTTGTGTGCTCCCTGCCACACCAGAGGACATGATACCTGTTTCCCAGAATATGTGCTGTGGCACTTTTAATCTGTTTCCTTTGTAACATCAGGAACAGAAATAATTAACATGAAAACCTTTATCCAGTGGTGTAAATGACATGGAGAATGAAGTATTGCATGCCATTAAAATAATAGAAAAAATGAAGCAGAAAGGGACTAAATAAAAGAATAAAAATCAACACAAAATAATTTAAGCACATACTCATTTAAGTATATCAGGACCTGTGCCCAAGAATGCCCTGAGTGCTAAGGTGTGAATGTGAAGGATGGAAACGAAAACACAATTAAAAACTTCATTTACACTTATCTGCCAGCTCTGCTTCTGGCTGAGAGGTTTCCATGATCTTGAGAGCTATCCTAGAGACCCTAGTGAGTATTTCAAAGGTATCTTGAGAGAAAAAGACTACTCAGAAAAAAATACAAATATACTAGAAATCCTAGAAATTGAGGAGGGAAGGCAGGGAGTTGTGTTTGGGTGTCCATCCAAAGGAAGGACAGCTTGATAACTGCCAGATAACATTTTTAATTAGAAAGAAATATTTCAATTCTCTAACAGCCGAAACTGTTGTGGTTGGAAGAAGCCCAAGGAAGGAGAATGTAGAAAACACCAGGATAAGAATGGAGGAATTTGATTCACACCTGAAAAATTTTCCATGAGTACCATATAGTATTAAATAACAACATCCTTCCATCATTTCAGTGGGTATTTCTTGAGAGGGAACTGAAAGCAAATTGAATAATGCAAAAAGTGTTTGGGTGAGAGCAGCTGGAATTTTTAGTTTTCAATATTGTCCCTGGCAATGAAAAAATGGCCACCAGTAGGCAATAACATCTGAATAATCCCTTCTTTCTGAATAGCTCATTTCTCAGAACTGGGAGTGCTGTTAGCATTAGATCATATATACGAAATGTTAATATAGCACAGTGTGTCATATGTAACATAATAGCATCCAGAGCATGCAGAATAAAATTAAATGGAAAGTAATTATATTATATAATTCAATATTTAATATATTGCAACTATTCTAAGTGTGTGTAAACTCATTTATCAAAAATTTCTGTACATGTTATTCAGAGAATTCAGAAGTTATATTCTGTATTTGATACCATGGCAAAAATAGGCAGAAGGAGCATGATTTTTATTCATTTTGTTCCAAAGTGAGCATTTATCCACCTTGAAAGAGTTTTACTTTCTTACAGAAAATGGAAGCACTCACACTCATTACCTTTGGAAATCAAAACTTCATCCACCTCTGCAAATCCTACCAGTGAGACTTGGGTTTGGCAGGAAGGCACCACATTTTGCAGTAACAAGGCAGATAATTCAGTATAATTCAGTGGTGGATCTCTGTGCAGACACCTTCAGTTAAATTAGCTGATTTTGCCAAGAAGACTGTCTTGAATGCAGACACACTACTTGGGGTCTGTGTCACAGCTGAATTATGCCAGTGAAAAACAGGTAAACAGAGCCATGCAAGCACCATGCAAGAGCATCTTAGTAACTTTGGGAAGGAATGGAAGCCAACTCTGCACTGGATGCCTGCACTGAAACCTGACCAAAGACAACTATTTACTAACATTAAGCAAAATCAGGTGGAAGAGGGGCATGACATCATTCAAGTTGTCATGTGAAATCAAAGCTGTTATCAGTAATTTATGATAACAAATTTTAAAAATTACTGATATGTAATTAAACGATTTATTGAGAATTGATTAAACCAATGGGCTCACATGTACAAAATATCTAAACATTTCTATCCTTTTATTGCATTTTTTATAACTCGTATTTAATCTTGAAAACAAATTACAAACATCTGACAGGTTTGGGGGGATAATGTCTATATCTGGTTGACTGTGGTCATTGATGTTGAAGTGTTTGGCCACAAATCAAAAATTTCAAATAGCGCATGCTGGCTCACAATTGCTAAGTCTTGCAGACCACTTCCACTCTTTGTATTTTTTCTTGCATTTTACTTGCATTGTGCAAGATAACACATACTTGGATGAAACAGCAAGCCAATAGTTAATTTGCCCATTTGTTTTGTGCGTGAGGACAATGAAAACCACTGAAAGAGTGGAGAACCTCAGTTTGGATCAGAATACTGTAGTTTAAGCCCAGTTTTAATACTTTATCTTTGACTCACAATATCATTATTAAAAACATGTTTTTGCAGTTTATCGTGTCACTGTTATTATTTATATAGTCTCATAAATGTACACCGAGGTTTAAAGCAATGATCCAGAAACTGTAACTGAGTGAAAATGGGACAGAAATCAATCCTGGCACCTGAGCTGCTCTGAGCTTTGGAGAAATGCTGTTGAAAATGCAATGTTAATGGGAGAGTTTGCATTTTGGAGAAGCTGGATCAAACAGATATACTTGAACTTTCTTAAAGTTTGGATCCAGACCTCAGCTTTTCTAGTTCTCAATGCAGTTAACTTTGCAGTGCATAGTTATCAAAGATGGTGTCAGAAAACCTGCTCTACTTTTCAGCTGTGCTCCTTATGCTGAGGTGAAACATTAATCTTATGGTAAGTTCCATTATTATTGTCTTTCCAGAATCAACTACTGAAATCACAGTCTGATGACACAAAGTGTTGAAATAAACGTGTTAAATCATTAATAACTGAACATATCAGTATCATCTTGGCTGCTTCTAGAAGCCTCAGTGTGGTGTGGGATAAAAGTGATGCCCCTTGGTTTATTTTTCTGATGACTCTAAATCTCACCACTCTGAGGCAAGATGGGCAGCTGCAACACCCACATTCAAGGGTGGTGATTAAATTTTCCAGCACTTAGAAAATGAGCTGACACATTTGCTTGGCTGGTTCTAATAAAGCCATTTCTGGGCCAGGTCTAGAGCAACCTGTGGGCTGTTTCATGCCCAGTCTGCTGGTGACCTCTTATTTTAACAGACTACTATATTATGAGAGAATTTTCTTGTTTGTCATATGTCAAATGATGAAGAATGGTTAAAAGGCAAAACGAATTGAATCTTCAAAATTCTTTATGGCTTTGGGGGGAAAGAGGCACAGATAGTTTTAATCTTTTTTCTTACAATGCAATTTTAAGTGAAGACATTTTATACTCTGTAAGATGAATAGTTTCCTAATGAAATGGTCCTGTAGCTTTTAAAAACAAGTGTTCTACAGAAATAGACTAAGTTTCTGCAAAAGTTGCTTGAAAGAGAAATTTATGAATAATCAGATATTTAAAATATCTCTAAATCATGTAGTGGGGAGGGGTTCTATGTGATGATTGCTTTGATAAAAACACTATTGAGGACATACTGTCTAAGACTGTTTTCTGCTGAAGTCTATCAATGTTTCCATAAATCTAACAAGAAAGGCAGTTGCTTTTTTTCTCACTTGGAAAACAACCAAAACTTTCATCTAGTTAGAAGGAAGGGGATCCATGCCTCATAAACAAGTCAATTTTCAGGCCTCATAAAGTCAGAAATGCTAAAATGGAATAAATAATAATCATTTACTTTCACTAACTGGTAAAACCCTGGCTCAAATTAGGATAATTATAAGAGTAGCAGAAAAAATTCTCAAGAAGTCTATTGTACTATGATTGGGATATTTGTGCCATAGACTGTCTCAATCTATGATGTTTAGCAGTTTTTCTACAGACCAGATACAAGCATTTTGTATAAATATTTTAAAATATTTGCTAAAGAACAAAACCATATTGAAGACATATTTTAAAACTTACTTTAAACTGACTTTAGTATTTGCATACCCACTGATGTTTATTCTTTGATCTGACACAGAAAATGTAAATCTCAATCATTTTCCATCCCTGAAGTCATTTGATCCATCCATACAGTAAACCTCAGCTTTTGCCAATTCTCAATTGCTTAGTGGTGCTAAAAGAAACAGAGAGGGTAAAGAAGACCCAAGAAAATCTGAGCTTTCCCTGCTGGCCTTCCTTATTAATGTTCATTGACTCAGAGCAAAAGACATCACCTCTAAAGCAGCTGGAAACTAGAGATGTGTGAGGCAACAAATCCTGCTCTGAAGAAAAACAAGTGTGTGGTGATCTTGTTAGGCGTCTTTCTCACTTGCTGAAGGAGTGGCTGTATTGTTCCCAAAAGATTGCCTTGATCTTGATGGTTTGTTTTTTGTTGTGTCCCTTCTTGAGGTTCAGCTCGGGGACATGTGAGAAGGTGTTTTAATTTAAAAGGGAGAGGGAAGAAAGGATATGTCACGCTTCAGATTGCAAAGAAATGATAAAAAATGTGACACCAGTCTGACCTAATGACTAAGAAAACAGATGGCCTCCTTTTTTCTTTTTTTCTTTTCTTTTTTTTTTTTTTTAAAAACAAAAAATATTTATTTTGTTTGTTGCATGGCTCATGATTTCTAAATGATTGAGGCCAGACACAGGAGCTGTATCACCCCGTTGCATTTCATTCATCCATTTGCATTGTACTTTTTAGTCCAGACTTACAAGCACAGCTCTGAACCTACAAGAACTGCCTTGTTAATATCAATTGGATTTATCTGTAACAGGATCTCAAGACTTTCTGGCCATGCTTCCACATCCTCTTCCCAGACCTATTCAACCCCTACAAAACATGCCAGGTAGTCCTAACCCTAAAAAACTAGAAAGCAAGCCCTGTAGGAAAAGAAAATTTTTCAGGGTCTCCTTTCCACCTAAATTAGATCAACATTTCAAAATATTTTTTGCATATACTTTACATAAAATTTTTTGCTAAATAAAATTATATAGACGTATCAAAGTGTCTGAAATAAGTTTGTCTTTAAACAATATTCATCTGAAACAGTGAATTGTGTTAAAAAAGCCATAATTTTGGTTATTCATGCTCACATTCTCGTATTTTAACCTACCTGTCTAAACTGTATTTCTGACAATGCACACACTTTGGCCTTTTTGTGCCATTTCTATAAGCTATTCTCCCCTGGAAAAACGTTCTGGAGAGTTTGGTCTTAAAAAGTCCTTTAGCTAAGCTGTCATACACAATTCTAGGGATAAGCAGGGATTCACCCTCCTGTAAGAGAAGTCTTACCCTTCTCAATATAAGGTCTATTTCTACTTATTAATTCCATTACAGTTATGTGTAGTAAATCCTAAACAGCTTTAGAGTATAATCTTAGCACACGTTAATATCCACAATGCTTGCGTCTCACCAGAAGCAGGTTTTAAGGATAGAAAAAGCAACACTAGGCTGACTGAAAATACAGATGAGAATTTCTTCCCAAGCATAAGGGGAAGTGGGAGAGGGTGCAGAGGCGTCTGTGATGATGATAAGAACTGGCACCATTAGTGAAGTGATGCTGAAGTTGACTGAACAATCCGACGTTAGATTTGATAGGGTCTGTATCAAGGATAAGCCAAGGCCAAGTGTTTGTGAAGAGAGTGGGAAATAGCTCAGACTGAAGCAATGCAGGATTTCTAGTTAAATTTAGATTTGTTACGAATTCACTACAAACTGCAAATTCTATCATATATATGTTGTACACATACATGGAAGAGTGAAGTTGTCAGAGGACAATAAGGTGCCACATTTTAATCCAAAATCCTTGAGGCAGGATATTTTAGCATGGTCACAAAATACCTTTTTTCGATTCCCTGAACCTGGAAATTTTAATAGTTCTATCATACCATCTAATACATTACCCAAATGAAAAATTCCTCCTGCTGATCAGACAGTTCCAGCTCACTGAGAATAATATATATCTCAAAGCACAGATCATCATTTCCTGGGTACATGGATAATTGCTGGGCCAAAAAGTCACTTTCACACTCTTGTATTCTCTCTTAATGATCAGTTAAATGCACACAGTGGTCCAACTCCATCATGAGTGTTTTCAGTCTCGGTGGAGTTCACTCAGTAATGAAGGCACCCAGCTGCTTGCTGGGGACTTTGGCTCAAATCCACCCACTCCCAGCTTCAGAACACCATGTCTTTCTCCCTCCCCTGTGCCCTGCAGCAGTTTTAGATAAGGCATTTTTCTGGAAGAGGTAAGAGATGGCTTCTGATGCCCTGAAACAAAGCAGAGAATTGAGGCAGCTCCAGATATCTTGGCTGTGTTCGCAAACCTCTGCTACTGGGTAGGAGAGAATTAGTGCAACCTCCTTCCATGGAGTTTGATCAGTTTAGCCCTCACTTTCTATTATCTGTTGGAAATGAAAAGAGTTAATTATGGCCTGAAATAAACCCACTGCTTTAAACAAACTTTATTTTATTTTCTCAATATGTCAAGACACGTAAAACCAATCACATTTGCTTCTCTCTTTAAAACCTGTTAAATTAAAATTAAAATTTTGATGTAGTGTTGCTATAAACATAAAAAGACAAGTCTAATGAGGTTTAATCTCCATTTTAGCATTGAAAAATTGAAGTTAACTATATATATACATGCACATACATACATATATAGACACATATACATGTATGTTATATATACACATATACATATATATACATATATTCATATGCACATGTATACATATTATATTTATATTATGCACATAAATATAAAAGTCACCGAAGTATCCACCCATTTGGAACTTTTAAAAGAACCTTCAGACATTTATCATGGAAGGCTATAGGAAAAGGGCTGAATGCCATTCCCAAGTGATATGAAGTCACACAAGTTTATTGTCTCTGATTTCAGCTACTATTATATTACGTTTTCAAAGTGTTCTGAGATGAATATGACAAAACTTAGGAAAATCTTCTTTAAGGTTTTCTTCCTTTTATGGGATGTTGTTTTGTTCTGAAAATTTTGTGGCAGAGAAACAATTACACCAGCTGTTCTAACTTTGCTATATAACTAAATTATAACTTAAATTTTTTCTGTTTAACAAATGCACTCTTTCCAGAGAGACATGATGTGAAGATGCTGTGAGCTGAAGCATCCACTAATTCTGTTGACCTACAAAAATTGATTGGTGATTCTGCATTATTTTAACCTATTTTTTTTTCCCAGTTGCTTTCCACAAGCAGTATAGTTCCACTGTTTTAGCATCTTTCCTCTATCTAAAGCTTACAAATCTTGACATCCCTAATAATTTAGTGTAAGTTTCTGAAATTAATCTGTAAGAAATTCTAAAATCATATAACAGTTTTCTCTAGCCTGGTAATCACCGAAGCTCAGGAGCAACTGCCCTTGAAAGAAATTACTACAGGTTGAAATAATGAATCTATTAGAGGATGAACTACAATGCCAGTAATGAGAGTGAATGAGCTTGAACAGGACTTTGAGTAACATCAAGATGAAACTGAATTTTGAGATTATAATTACCATTTGGTCTCTGTCTAATGCTCAGAATTAATTTGTCCAGTCATCTCTGGCAATGCACTGTATATTCGTGAATTTATGTGTCCAAGCTCTGTTGTTGTGCTTGGCTATGGCAACAACTACACTCGACGTTTTTATCAGGAACACAGTGGACAGTATTTTGGTCTTTTTCTGCCTCTTTCTATGCACAACATTTTTGTTGTTGTTGTTTGGGACTTTTTTTAACAACTCTTCCCACTGTGCCATTTCACAAAGCTTATTTTCTGTGGTGACCCTCGGGACACCTGGTGTTTGGCTTGGCTTCGTGGTGACACAGAGCAGGCTGCCCTGCTGGAATGGCCTGTGCCACCAGCTGCCACATTTCCTTCTGGCAGTCTGTGTCTCATGTCTTGGTGAAGCAGTCCTGATATTACATCCCCTTCTCTGGGAACTGTGCAGACCAAAATGCCCCTCATAGACACTGGGACAGTGGCTTGAATAACTGAGAGAGAAATTCCCCTGTGGGTAAAATTCTTGTACATCCAGCAGCTTCCAGGTTGCATCAGGATTTTTATTTAGATATTCCATACCCTGATATTGCTGAGTTTGAGCCTTCAAGCCACTTTGGACACATGCAGTTGAATAACAGCTAGTCATACATAAGGATCAGAGGAAGCAGATCATTAAATTAGACACATAATTAAAATTTTCATTAACAGAAGAAGAAGTGTTGTGAAGAATTGTTGTGATCTCATTTGAGAACAAAATTATTAGACTTTCATATTTCATAGTTATAAAATGTCATTTCAATTCCAGGGAATTCTTAGTTAATTTCCTTTTTGAATGGCTTTAATTTAATATAGCCATATTTTAAATTGAATTGATTAGGCAGTCAAACACCTTACCAGCTTCTTTCTGACAAAAGCAAATCAACAAAATCAAGATAAACTCATGAAAAGTTTTGGTTATTGGAGATCTGTATTGCAATAAACTGCCCAAAAGAAAAACAAATGCTTATATCTACTAAAAAGGTCCTTTTTTTGTCTCTAGAGCAATCAAACCGTTTAGTATGATAGATTCTGACTATTTCTGAAAGAAGCAGAAACATACATTCTCCTACATTTTTTAACTAACTGGGAAACTTTTCATATGAAAGATAGAACATGCAAAGCTGTCTAGAACTTTAGGGGGGAAAATATTATGAAATTTGACAGAAGTCTGTCTCTACAGGTCTGGTCAAAATTTGAATATTACAGCTGCTAAAAAACACATGAATATAGATAAAGACATATTATTTCTTGAAAATCATCTGACTGTTTAATTGCAACAACAAAATGCAGATTTTCATCATGCAAAGTTTCTATCTGGAGCATGGTTAAAATGCAGCAAGCCCAAAGTTATTAAGAAAGCAATGCAATCAAGACCAAAAACAATAGGTGGCAATATCTCCCAGCGAGCTTGATGTGTGAAGTTCAATGCCATGTGCAATCTGCTGCCATATCCACTATCAATACTTTCCTTCTGAGTCACTGAGAGCAGAGCTCGAGTGTCTGCGGAACACAGTGTACATCCAGCAGGACGGCACGTGTCCAACCCTACGGAAGAATGGATGTCACCAGGCTCTGCTGAAAGCCATTGGTGCCTCATTCAGGCAAGGGCACCTCGTGAGCATTCAGCATCCACGGCAAGAAAGCATTCGATGCTTTTTTGTTTAAAATAAGTGCTGTTCTATTTATGCCTCTCCATTAAGGTGCAGGACCACTACACAGTATCTAGCTTGCTCACTTCAATTAAATAGTAAATTAAATAATTTTCTGCAAAGAGCTCATTTATCCCACAGCAGTTTCTAGGCTTCCTTTTTTCTGTCCTTCATACATTATTCAGCTGACTGACTCATATGGGAATGGACAGACCAAAGCAATTCATTTGGTGCTAGTAGCAGCATAGAGGTTCCTGGAAGCCAACAGACACAGATTTTATTCCTGGTTTTGTCACTGATCTGATCTTTTTTGAGGCCTTCAACACATTTTCTGGTCTATTTAGAAAGTGATTCCTCCGGATTAGGGTTTTGGGGTTTGTTCTCTTTACTACATGCTTGCACAGGGCCTTCTCCAAAGGGTCCTGATTTTGGCAGAAGTGTTTATTGACTCCTGGAAGGCAACTTGGGGAAACTTCATTGCTTTTCTGCTCCTGGAAGGCAGGATGCTTGTTCAAACAGCAGTGAAATATGGGAAACCAAATATCATTCCTCATCTTCACTTCATGTTCACTAACTTCTACTGCATTTGAAGAAGCGACTATGCAAAGGATACTAATAAAGAAATCAGAGAGACCCCTCTGTATTTTTCATCCTAATCTACAAATGGAGTAAGGATTTGTGGTACAGAAAGCTGTACTTTTTTACCTTTGATTTGGCTGAAAAAGTACTTTTAGGGGAGTGAGGTGATGTGTACTAAACTAAGGAAAGAACATGGGAACACAATAAACCCTCTCTCTATATATATATATCTACAGCTTTTTGACACATGAGCTACCTTCAGACATTATAGGATTTTCCAGCAAGATCTACTCCTTCATGCCTACTAACTGGCTGATTAAAAAAATAAAACAAACACCCCAAAAACAGACAAATAAAAAACACCAAACCAAAACAAAACAGCAAGCAGCTGTTTAAAATGCTGCTTTTTGCAAGCCATAGGTTCTGAGCTGACTAATTCTCCAGGACACTTTTTAGTGTATGATCAGGGTTAAAGCTAAGAAGCGCTATCCTCCTGACTTGTGCAGCTTTTTGTGTAGTGATCTCTGTCACAGAATGGCCACACATGGATAAAGTTATACATCTTGTTCTCAAACCTTTAACTAACAAACCAGTCTCCCATTTTGGGTCTGAATTTTAGTCTTCCATTTATTGATTTTACTTTTCTCTCTCTCTTTAAAATTTAGTCTACTTCAAGCCAAGTTGAAGGATGTGATTTCCAAAAATATTCACCAAGGGCACTGCTTTCAAGAAAACTAAATCAGATACAAGCACTTGGTGCTTGCAAAAACCCTCTAAATTAGTTACCTGAAGTGAAATTATTTAGGCTGTCAATGACGGTAGTAAAGAAAAGAACTCCTCATAATATGCTTTATTTAATCATTAAACTAGAACATACTATGGTGGCACAACAGTCACTACAGTTCGGGTCTGAAATCAAAAACTCCTATTCATATCAGCTCTGTTTGTATTCATCTGATGCTACTACCTGACTTCAGGTGTTATTCTGTAAAAAGTGGTTTGAGAAAAGTGGTGCTAAATCAAGAGAAGTCTTTTGAAATTAGAAATATGCCAAAATGAACTTAAAATATGCATGCCCTTGTTACTTTAAAGTTTTATAATAGGTAAGATGTCCATGAAGGATACATGGGAAAAATAGCACCTCTTCCACAGAGAGACAAGGATGAGTTTAAGAGTACACATTAAAAGAGCAGAAAGTAATGGCTGTTTGGACTCCTGTATTGCATGAGAGAGTGGATTAGAGGATGGCATGGTGTCATGATACCTCGAGGCCATATCTTTTTCCTACTTCACTGTCCTTACAAACAACCTTGATAAATACATTAAATGATCATTCTTCATGTTTCTACAGCATCATCTTCTAATATTAAAAGAAACTATGAGTTACATAGCAGAAGTCAGTGAAGAGCCCAGTTAGGATGAACCCAGTGGAGACTCTAAAAAAGCACCTGCACTCCTAACTCTTGTCATAGCCAATGATTTCATTGAGACTCTTACCCTTGCTCCTACATTCAAGTAATCATCCCAGCGTCTCGCCTGTAATTACAACCAGATCTCCGTTTGATTACCCAGGGGTATCTCAATAGTGGCTTCATTAATGAAAACAGGCTGCTCTCTGTCCCTGGGACAAGTGCAAGAGAAATATTGATTTGGTCTCCAGTTGGAGGTCTGGCCAAGCTTGGAGAAAAACTGCAATCTGTTTTGGCATTTGTAGCATGAAAGGGAGAAAAAGATTTCCTGAAGTGAACAGTGTCATGATAAATATTTTCTTTTTTTCTTTTTAAATTTTAATAGATATATTTCAAATGTATTGTTTGTAGTATCAGCTACTTCATATCTTTAATCAGTGACTGAATTGGGTAAGAAGAAATGTGTAAAACGAATTGTCTACGTTTCATTGGAATCAAGCTTTGATTGAGTGATCAAATCTCTTAAGCTCCTTTGGAAACCCAACTCTTAAGTTTCTTGGGAAAGTTGCTGTTCAAATTGAACAAGAAAAGGAAATGGGCCTGGGGGAGATTCATAGGGTGGGGACACAATAAAGGAAATTAAAAACTGAATGCTTTTCTTTCTGTAGCTTCACAAACATTTGTTAGATATTTAATTAACTTCATATTTGGTTCTGCAGGCTGGATACCACATTAGTAGTTTCAGTTGCTAAATATGTAAAATCTAAACAGTTATTACTGTTTTAATCAGCAAAATTGTTAGCCGTGTTCTCTTGGTGTTGGTTTAGGGAGCCCCCATTAAGTGGCACACAAACACCCAGTGTCCTGTCAGTTTTGTTTCCTGTTTTGGTTGATTAATTCAGGCACAGAAAGGCGATTAATGTCCCTGCTTTTAATGAATTATTAGCATAATGTTGAGTACTGATACCATCCTCAGCCAAGTGCAGATTGTGACACTTCTTTGTGCTTGCTAACTTTTTTTTTCCATAAAACTTTTTTGCTTTTTCCACAGCACTCTTCTTACCTCAGGGGACAGAGCAGATCCTCAACCAACAGTGTGTGCTGGCAGCCACCCAGCTGGTCCACAGGGAAAAGGGTCACCTACTTCTGAATCTCTAAGAGATAGTTTGTGGGGTTTGTTGCCTTTTTTAGCTATATCTCTATGATTTATGAAATAATCATGTCAGCTTTCTACAATATAGGAATTTGTTACAGATTAACACTCAACTATCAGATCCAAATGGGGGAAAGGCGAACAGTTAATGCTGCCTAACTTGGAGAAATATCTGAAGAACTGCGCCTGTAGAGAGGATTAGAAGCCTGCAATGCTTGCCAGTAAAACCATAGCTTTTAATTCAATAAAAATAAGGCCTAGCTCTTATTTATTGCATGCTACAACTTAGTCATTAGTACCTCTCCTTTACTTTGGTGGTTTGTTTCTGAAGCTGAAGGGACAGGGTTCTTTTCTTTACTTCAATTTGTGTGCATTTGGATACTAAAATATCTTTGTCCCACAGAACTCACTGATTTGTTCACTTGAGTTTCAAGTAATAAGACTGGTTTGTAGAAAGCCAAACCCATACATCCATCAAAAGTGAATCCATTCTCTTCACAAATTAAGCATAAATGTTAAATTTTCTCCAAACTCAAGGATATAGTTTACCTTTCAATGCAAGTACAGTCATTTGTATGCAGACTTCATGGTACAGCCAGTAGAGGCTTTGACAATTTTAAGGCTCTAGAGATTGTTGAAAAATTCACTTTAATATATTAATTCTTACAAAAAAATTCACAAAGGTTATCCTGTTTTAAATACAGCAGTTCAAACAATGAGCAGATATAGGGCTAAAAAGCATGAGTTTGTATAAAATAGGCTTAATTTATGGCTTTCTAGTTTTATGCTGCAGAAGCTGTTTGCCTGACAGGACTTGGGTGAACCTTAAGACCATGTTATGAAAGATTGGGAGAGACATGGGAAATTGTTAAGCTGACATCTTACTGCTTTGATTCCTTGAGTATCTAAATTATACTGTGACTTGCATATGATTTGTATATAGTCTATTAATTATAATTTAGAATTGTAAATATAACATTTTAAAGCATTTTTATGTAAATAAATGTAAGTCTACATTAAATAAACTCAGATTTCTACCTTTTTTTTTGTTCTTTGCTACTTTCAGCTGGTATACTAAATATTTCTGCCCTCATCATAAAATAACTTAAAACATTTGGACATTCATACTGTGAAGAAATATTTAGTATTTTTTTAAAAAGCTCTGCACTGGATTTTTGTCTCCTTTTTATTTACCAATTCCTCAATCTGTATTTTGTGTTTGTTCATAAAGCCTAAATTCAATGCATGGAGCATTTGTCAGGGTTCTTTTAAGAACAAGGCCATATCTAGTGTTCCTTGTCCACCTAAAACTCTTTTGTCAGTAGAAGGACTGGGAATATAGAAATGGATCCCAGAAGGGATATATAGTAGCTATGAATAGTATGTTGGCTGACCACAAAGCAGAGCTGTTACTGGCGCAAAACAGAGACAGTTCATTAGAGAAAAGAATATTGTAGTAGTGGAAGAAGTTTTGCTTCAAATTGCTTTCCAAATGTGGCAGTCAGAAATGAGATGGACTGCAACACCTAAAAAGGATGGATGATCTCTAGGTTAAGTTATGGGATTTTAATTCCAGGAGAGATCTTTGCCAGTGAGATTTGTGCTAATGGACACACTACAGGCTCTACTCTGCCTTTGATTTTTTCCTAAATGGAAATTATTCCACATGGGGGTACAGACTTTTTCTTCATTCTAAAACCCTTAAATGGATTGTAAGATACAGCTTCATATGTTCTCCTATCTTCAAAAGAAAGAGTGAACCATGTAAAACTGGACAAAGGCTTATAATTATTTACCTGGCATGTGGGTTACTTGTGAAAATATTTGTGCAGTAAGATTTTACAGGGAGGTTTAAAAATGTGTTTGTTCTGTTGAACTGAATAAAAAAATTTACAGCATTTTTCTGTTTTCAGAAGCAACAGTCCTTTCGTATTTCCCAGGCCTTGGTACAGAACATAATGTGGCTTACTCGGTCACACAAAATTTCACAATGTGAATCCAAGAGCACAGGAGAGGTCAATGTTTCAATATAAAAAGTCTGCACAGTTTTTGGATTTAACATGAGTTTTCCCATCCTTCCTACCTCAGACACAAAAGGATAAGTTATGTCTTCTTATGACAATGTGAGCTATGACATTTACATGATCATTTAATGTGCTATAAGCTACTTGGCATATCATATAAAGTTATTCTATTTCTCATTGCTTCCCCTTTCATTGTAGCTTTCAATATAAAAATTCAGTCACCTAAGTGTTGGACTTATTCCAAGTTCAAATTAAATTTCTTAAACACTTGGTATGCCCTCTCATTAAGGAGAGCATAATCCCTTTTGCTATGGCAGGCAACTGTAGATAATAACTAGAAATACTGCATTTTTAAAACCTACTTTTTTATGGTTCTAGTGTGTTTTGCAAACCTTTGGTCATTTATTAGCTCTTTTAACTGCATTTTCCTCATACCTTTTAAACTTCATGCTTTATGTAGTACACAGTAGATCAGCTTTGTGTAACACACCAGAAACATTTGAACTGGGTCACAAGAGGCTCAGTCTAAATTGTTTAGCTTTTTCTTATCTTGTAAGCCTGCCTTTTTCCTAGCTCTAAGTCTAGAGTCCTTTCGTTTGATGGTCACTTTGTTACATTTCAAAGTTTAAGTTATTTTTTCCTTCCCTTTACATTTTATGATTGCAATGTTGAGATTAGTACCAGAGGAACACAATATCAGACATAGGGTCCATCTCTTCAAACATTTGTCTCCAACAGTGTCTATAAGCAGATAGATCAAAAAATAATACAAGGTTTGGCTTTATCCAGTCTCACTAAAAAAATGACATGTGGGGTAAATAAATTTTGTACTTTGCTAACTGTAGTAGATTGAACAAATGGGATTCAATCACCTAACTATAAACACCTCCAGTCTAGGCATGCACATCTGAGTTTATCACTTTAGGCCCCTTATAGTAAATGGGGAGAAATAAACCCTGCTAAAGTGCAACTCAGTTTATCCTAAAGTCAATACCTAAAATGTCCAAGATGAATTGTACTAAACCATCTATTTTGCCCCATTGAATCTGAAGGGAGCTTGGGGAAGATACAGACAGAAAGCTTTTACATTTGGTCAGGCAACTCTCACTTGAGGTTTCAAACCTTATTTTGTAATATGTCATCTGAATCTAGTTACAGAAACTGCATTTTTTAAGATTTAAATGTAAATCATTCTGTTATGGAAATAAGACAAAACCTGAATGTAATGGTTCTAGGTCAGCATCCTATTTTATTGGAACATCCTTAAATGGTAGGAATGCGGGAGTGTGCTGCCCTTCTTTTCCTAAATGTTTATGATACCTTTACAAGAGCTTCGTTGTCTATGAGTACCTCGAATTGATAGATTTCCTCTCAATCCAATATCTTGTTGTCCTACCTTCTTTCCAAGTAACCTGAACCCCCAGGGTTGAGTTGGTCCCAGCTGTGAAAGCATGGTGATTAAAATACAAGCTTGAATCTACGTATCAGTCCTTTCTCTACCCACCTCAAGCCAATATCTGCAGATAGTCACTCACACATGTGGGGCTTTGAGAATTACATTACAAATAATAGATCTCTTCCAAATTGTTTGCTTTGCATAAAACAGCAGCTATCTGGGGTTTTTTAGGTGGCTAAAATTGGCATTTGACAAAAATCTCAGATGACATGTTTGTTCAGATAAGTAGGTCATATGGGTGAGCTGGCACAGTGGGATGTATGCCGTGCTGCAGCATAGTTGGATGCCTCACAACAATGTTTATGAAAATCCCTCCCCATATACTTTTATAATGAATTAATTCTTTGCTGATGCTGATTTTGTGCCATTGCAGTCTAAAGGTCCAAGTCTCAGAGGAGTCGGGCATCTAACATCTATGGGAGCTCAGCACCACAGAGAGTCTGAGCCCAGACACACAGTCCAAACCTGTCAGGTTGACTGAAATCCCTCCAAGGGAGACTGAAGATGAATAACTCTGTCCTGCTGTAGCTCTGGTGATGTCAAGGCTTGGCTGGATAAATCCATACCTCAGTAGAATGCAAACCAAACTCAAGGCTAGGGAGTTTGTGATGCTGCCATCAGCCAGCAATGCCCAACAGCCAGCTAGAGCCACACTGAACTGTAGATCTTTCCAATGAAATGTGAGGGGGAAAATGCTTTATTGGATATGTTAATCCGTTTAAAAGAGAGAGGGGATCTACCTTCTCTTCCCGCTGGAACTGTATTTAGAATATTTTGCATTGGAATTGTATTAATGTGTAGCAATTTAGCATCTTTTACCTTGGCAGACCGCAAAGGTATTCTCAGAGGAATAAGTGGCAAACTTAACAAGGCCTTCTGAAATATGAGATGGTCTTTTCCAACCTAAAATGATTCTTTGATTCTGTGTGTTCAGGCTGCTGGTGGCTGCAAATGAGCAGTGGAAAATCTATGCAAACTCTTTCCAGCATAATGTTCCGAATGCACAAACCTGCTGAAATACTTAAAGGGGAGTGCATAAAATGACATCTGAATGAATAATTTAAAATAAGCTTTTATTATTGCCTTTTTAGTCTATAATTTGAGTCACTAAACAGTATTAATAGAGAAAAGATCTAATTCAATGCTTCTACAATGTGAGTCAATGAAAATAGGGTTTTAGTTATATGAACAGAAGTTAGCAATTTCTCTAATAGATATACACTTGCGGAGACATTCATATAGTGCAGAAAAAACCAGTATTTTTATCATAATTTAATTTTTCAGACAAAAATAATATTTTAATTTTGTGTGAACTTCAGAAATATAAATGTGTTAATTTCTCTTAAATCCATCATATGTGGAAAAAAAAATATTTAGCAAAGAAGATATTGAAATGTAGCTTATGTTCTAGTGGAAATAACTATGTGAAATAGCAGATATAAGGGGTAATTAAGCAAGAGTGCATGAACTGTCCACTAAAAAAAGTTATAAAGTACTAACAGTACATTTGGCAGCACTTTAAAAAAAGATGTAATTGCAAAATTATCTGGGAAAAAATAACCCAAAGAAGCTGAGTTCTATGAGCCCTGTGAAGGTTCTTCTCCAGGTACATTGGGATTTTCCAAACATTTGGATTAAGATTCATTAATATTTATTTTTCCCTGAATACTTCTGCCTTATTTCCTGTGCTGTACAACTATTGATCGTGAGTTTATCCTTATTTAATAATGTCTACCAAGAGATGGGGAAGGCTCCTCATTGTGCAGGACTTGCTGGTATCCATAAACAAAATATTATGGATGGCCTATGAGGTCAATTGCAAGGACAATTGGAAACACGGCAGCTATCAGATATTTCTGAAAACAGCTAAAAATAATGCTCTACACACTGGGAAAATCGGTCAGTGAATGATAGTTCTGATGAGGTGCTGTAATTCAGATTTCTGACTCTTCATGATCATGTTCCTCTGGAACTGGGGAGAACTGACTGGTCTTACCTCAAGCTGTTCATTCAGCTGAAATACCTTCTTCCCTTGAGAAGAGTTTTGCTTTTCTTTTTTTGCTCAGACTCACAAGTGTTGCGAGGGATTGTTTGGAGTTTTAACATTCAGAGTCCACATGTGAGGAAAAAACAGTTCCCTGCAAACAAACTCATGGTTCCCGGGAGATTATTCCCTGGATCCAGATTACTAACAGTGGGAGGAAGGCCAACACAAAGGCATAAAATATAATGGAATGACTAAAACAATGTGGCATGGTTTTTAGGATGAATTTCCGTAACCCAGTATTCATGGATGTTGACTCTTTGTTGCACAAGATGTGGTATAAGATACTAATTATTTTATTTATAATTGTTGAAAATATTCATTTAAGTTTCAAAATAAATATGTTTATGCCTTCTGGGTTTGTTCCTGACTTCCATTGTCAGAATTAATTTATTCATGTACTCACCTACTATATGTGCTCTCTCCTACTTGTTCCAAGTGTAGATTTTCAAAGTTCTGTAGCAAAAACAGGGCTTTCTATGTCATCCGTCAGTACAGGACTGAAGCTGAAGAAACTGTAGCTGTGAATGGATCTGTTACAGAAAATCAAATTGCACACTGGAATGAAATATCAATGTAATATATATCCACATATATTACAGATTTAGTTAGTGGAGTACTTGATTTATAAGTTTAAACAGGAACTGATCAGTGGTCTACTTGAGCAAATTAATTAAGTTTAATTCAGATTTCTATAGAATGGTTTTATTTCATCAACCCAAAATTTCTCATTCAAAATGCATTTATATACTCTATTATTTGAGCACATACTGTAAAAGAATAAGCTCTTTAAAATGTTCCATATAATCACAAAGTATTCTGAGTTGGTGTCTTCAGATTAATATAAATACCCACAACCAAATTATGGTCCAAAAATGGAGGTCCACTGAAAGATCTCTAGTGAGGGCACAACTGCTTTAGTGTTGTGTCAGATCACAAAAGTCATTGAGAGGAAAAGCCAGATGTCTTGTTGTTCTGTTGGGTTGGGTCAGCAACTTGGAGGCCAGAACAGCTACAAACATTGACTCTTCAAGGGCAGAAAGAGGGAACAGACAAGAAGTTTGTAATGCCCTTGACTGGCACATTCAGGGTGTGACTGCGAATCTGTAACTTCATTCAAGGAGATTTTTTTTTCAAAATTCAATGACTTTTGGTGTAGCAAGGCCTGGGCTTCCAGAGCCTAGTTACTAGTTACTGGATCTGAGCTCTGTACAAAAACTTAGGTGTAAGAGAGAATCTGTGTTGAGCTTTACTGCCCAAGTCAGATCTCAGGGGGAATTTCTCATGTCAACATGGAAACATCTTGGTGATGCCACAGCGTAGGGGCAGAGTGCTACGATAATATGGACTGGTCACAAGTCCACAAGAGCTTTTTTACAGCCTCATCGGCCCACAAAAACTCAGGAACTGAAGGGTCAGCAGAAATTTAGGAACTTGCATGCCTTTTGTGCAAACTGAGCATTCAAAAATCATTCAAACTGAAATTTATTTGTGGAGCAGCAGTGGGGAGATGGGCACCTGTCCACTGGGAACAACACTGACACTGATGTCAGAGACTCTTTCTGTATATGCAGCTTGGGAGATTTCAGGCAGTATTAATCTGAGAGAAACCTCCACTTTCTCCCTAAATCCAAACTGCACCCGTGCTTTGTGAGGGACTCTGAAGTGGGCCTGAGCCTTTCTGCTTGGCTGGTCTCCAGTAGGAATGCTTAATGGCTATGACCAAAGCTGGACAAGAATCAGAACAAAGTAGACTGGTAAAATCTAAGGATTACATTACCAATTCCTTGAACCATCCAACCTCTTTTGGACCAGGTTTTCTGTCAATTTTCTCCCAGGTGACATTGTTTTGCCCTAATGTTCAAGTTATTTAAGAAGCACCTCTTTAAATGCACACAGAATTGTATAAGAAATACAAACATTTTGAGGTAAAGCTCAAATTTTCTCTCACTCTTTTTAAGTTATAAGGAAAAAGACCAACTTACACTTTTTCTATGCCAACAGAAAGACAAGAATTTTCCACCTTGCTGCTTAATTGGCAATATAATAGTTTAGAATGTACTTTTAAGAGGTTTGGACACGCTAGCTGCTCTTATCCCATCCAAATGGCATTAGTGCTTTGTTAACACTCACTCATACTGCACTTGACATGCAAGGAACATTCTTGCTGTTCTATCATAAGGCTAATTTCTAAAATGTCTCCAAATATTCAACTGCCACTTAGATGAAGATTTAAATGAAGCATTTGACATAGCTAAATATTCTGAAATAAAATAGAAATTATTATTCTATAAAATATTACATATTTTCTAGTGGATATTTAATTTTTTTCTGGTCTGGCTTCATCAAGGTGCAGTTGAGCACATTCTGGCTAAAAATGATGTTCCCAAGTTCATGAGATGAATTTGCAGGCTCTAAGTATGCAGGCGTGAAATCTGGCACCTTCCGAGCTGCACATTTGTACTTACAAATTCACCCAAGATTTATGATCATTACTTACAGATGATGTCATCAGCTGTTGCACATATTCCCTACCTCATTTTCCCAAGGTAGGATTTAAATTTTTTTGAGGATTGAGGAACTGGCAATGAATACTAATAATGAGCAACAAATATCTGGGACAGTTTCAAATTATTTTTAATACCAGAACACAATTCCTTTGCAGTTAATATTCTGCAAAATGTTAATGCATCAGCAACTTTGTTACCACATAAATGCATTTACCATAAAATTAGAAGTTTTTTCTCATACCTATAATCTCAAAATTGCTAATGCAGCAAGAAGCAGACCAGCTCAGAGAAGCTACCCTCCAGAGAATAGACATAAAATCAAATCCTGCCTTAATCAGGCAGAATTACTTTTAAGCTTACTAGAAAATTTTGTATGAGTTAGTCAGGTAGGTCTTGGCCTGTGTTCACTCTAAATAAGTATATTTTAGCCATTAATTTTTGGTAATGGGCAAAATTCTGCTCTGTAGTGTTTGAGCAAATCTGGAGTAACTGTATTGCTTTTCAGTAGGCTTTTTTTTCTGGACAGTCCCCAGTGCAAATGAGAGTAGAAGAATCTGGCTCTTTTTGCATAAGGTTGCTATTTATTAAAAATATGCTCCTACAGGCTGTTCACATTCTTTCTGCAAATATTTTAGTTGTGACTCAAGGCTATGGATTCAATGTGAAGTGAATCACAAAAATATCAGACCTCTAATGAACAGTACCTAAAGCAAAGATGAAATCTGTGTTGAACAGCGATTTCAAAAAAGGGCAGAGACATTTTTTGTTGCCCATAAAGGGTAGTCATGAGCCATGACTTACTCCTGCTTTATCATAACAGCCTGTTCTACCCAAAGCCTCTATTTTCTCAAATGTCTGTATTTTGAATACACAGCATTTGTGTACAGTTCCGACATCGACCTTGAATTGGACTAGATCCTTGTTCTGAGCTGGCAGCACTGTTGAAGTTCTTGATAAATTCATTGGGATAAACACTGTATTAAATATATTTATCTTTTATTCTGATTACTGATGTTCCAATGACAGACTTTCAAAAAAAAAGTGTATTTTTCATCTGTAAAGTAACTATCCGTGTCTAGCTTTAAAATTTTTAGTATTGAAAACCTAAATATTGAGTTAATGGGGGAAAGCTTTTATAGAGCTATTTTGATTTTGCAACCATACTGAAAGATCATGACTTACTGACTTACCTCATCTAATATTATGCTTCAGTGACAGCAGAATAACACTTCAAAGTCAATATATTCCTGGGACTGACCCCTGGAGTTGTCCAATCTCTCCACTGACTATAGAAGGGGATTAGAATGATATTGTACCATTTGTACCATAGTAAGTACTTAAATTTTCTGGAATGAACAATAACCAAAGAGTCTGAAACCAAATTTTATTTATACTGGAAATGCCTATGCTTACAGATACTGATATTTATAGACATACAAAACTACTTCTTCAGAGAAGTGTCATCATCTTTTAAAATTACACCTAGATATTTCCATAATTTACTATGTCAGCTCATCAAAATAAATCAGATTGTCACATGTGATATCATCTGATCAGGAAAGTGAGAGTCATGCAAATAGTATGGTTTAGGTCTTCAAAGCATGCAGGATTTTCTGGATAAAAATGCTCACTCTTCACCCAAAGGGGATTTTTGTTTCATTTTGTTTTGTTTCGGTGAGGATTTTTTTGGTTTTCTATTTGCAGTGAAAATTCAAAAGACGTTAATCAAAAATTTCCTCTGGGAATATTTTTTACATCTATCCCTAGAAATAAATAAATAAATACGAGATTTGGCTTTTTCCCATATATTACACATTAAAACCTATCAAACATAATAAGCATGACATACCAACACTAACTATGAACTCTGAGGTCTGTGAAGTATGAAACCTCTTGCTGTGTTTGTTTGAATCACTAGTTCTCTTCGAGTAAACCTGGTTGCAACACAAAATGCTGTTAATTAAAATATCAAAGTCATGGCCCAGATAGTCAGCTGCTGTGAGCCATTTGAGACTCAGCCATTTAAACACTCTCAGGAACAGGACCTTGTTTTACAGCTGCTTTCACTGCGACCCCTTATGACTCTGGTTGTTAAAATTCTGCAAAAATAGTTACTCAGAACCACACATTGTTTTCATTGTTTTCTCTTTTCTTTCTTTTCTTTCTTTCTTTCTTTCTTTCTTTCTTTCTTCTTGTTGAAGCTGGATTTCTTTCCTGCAAAAACCACCCATTATATTTTCTGTGTTCAGCTTGGGCCCAGCCTTGTGCGACTGTTTCAGTTCAGAAACACACAAGAGTCAGCTCAATGTTCAGGATTTCTATCTGGTCCTCATATTACATCTGACTTCTTTCTGTGTACATCTGGTAAAGTAGTTTTCTAAATTTGTCACTATTAGAGAAATGCAAACTATTTATGAGATCTCCAAAACACATGGAACTCACCTGCTTCCATGTTTCATTATAGAGATGAAATTCAGCCCAATTTCATCAAACATAGTACGAAGTTCACAAATCTTTCAAATACACCTGGCTGAGGTATAGTCCTGCGTTTAAGTTATCTAAAGCCCACAGTGCATGTGAAGTCAAAGGAACCTCTTTAGTTTTTGCTTGTAAATTCAGTTTTGTTCTCTACTGGCTCATCTTATTCAGGCTCCAAATTTGAAATAAAACCTTTCCTTCTCCTTGAACTTTCACCCAGCTCTTCTCTGTCTGCCAAAAATGTGATCAACAGGAATAGCTCTGAAGATCTCACCTCAGGCAAAGCTCCCATTTCTATATTCCTCAAGGGAAGCTTAATCTGGCTAAGATGACGGATAATGAGCAAGAAATAGTAAGGGCAGCCTCAAGTATTTTTACCACCAGAATGCTACTCCCGTGTCATCAGTAGCCTGCTGTGAAATGCATCAGCAGTTTTGAAACTGTGAAAAAACCACTTTCCAAGAGAAAATCAGTATTTTTCTGCAGTTATTAATTGCTGTCTGTTTAGCACGGCCTGCTCAGCGCAGTATAAGGCACAAGGATGTGTAATCTCTAACCAAAAACTCAGAGCATGGACTAATATATTTTTATCTGAGAGTTTACTGTACCCAGGTTGATCTGGCAGGAAACAGGCTTAGCAAATCCAATTTGTGTGTGTCCTGAAGCACCACACTAAAATATAAACACTTTCTATTCCATTCAGTCCTAGGAAGAACCTTAAACCTCTTCATATCCCAATGCCTTTCTAAAGAGCATGATGTCATGCAACTAATAGCTGTCATATGATGTTTATCGATCTGCAGGGTGAGGAGATACTCCATGCATATTATTTCATTTGGGAAACAGTTTTGGGGAGGAGGAGTGGGAGAGCTGAGTGATAAATGTGCTGTATGTATGTGTCTAGCAGAAAAGAGGGTTGGATGAACAGCATGTGATAGACAGGACAACATAAGTTGTTGGGGGGTTTTTAACATTTCTTTTCCTGTGAGAATTAGTTCCAGAAACTTGGACCAACCTCTTGAAAGGAATGTTTTCTCCTCTGTTCAGACAAGTGTTACCTTCTGGGTAGAAAGCCTTGCTGTGCCTTGGGAGAGGATTTTGCATCCCAGGTTCCCGCCCTGGTGCCAGAGAGATTCTCTGAAAACCTGTCCACACTGGCAGCTGCAGACAGATTTGCTCCTCCTGTGTTAACCCCAGAACCAGAAGGGTGGCTCTGGATAAGCTGCCAAACCAGGCCTGGAAGGAGAATAATCACGTTCACACACAAAGGGCAGGGTATATTAGCTCGGGCGTGGTGCCAAGTCCTTGCAGCTATACTGCTTCCAGATGCAAACTGGTGAGCCCACGAAGTCCTACTCTGCACTTGCATGGGATCACTAATTTGGATCTCTGGACCATGGTCTTTTTTGCCCGTAGCTGTCCTGGGCTTGGGCCATCCATCATCTTACAGGAAAGCTGAAAGATCTTCAACTCACATTTTTCCCTTCTTAGAGGAAGCCAGCAGAGGGAGAGGATATTCTGGGATAGTTATAAAGCTTGTGTTGGTGGATTATGCTACTGCATGTAGTTGCAGAATCCTAGGACAGATGGCTTAGGGTCCAAGTATATCACATTACTGAATTCCAGATGAGAGGTGAGAAAAGCTTGTATAAACTCAGACCAAGGTCTTCATCTACTGGGAGAGACTGAATCTACTCATCAGAAATCAGGAGCAGAGGAAAAAGAAAACCCATGCTGAAGAGGGTGCACACTGCTGACAGCACTGGACTGTGGTGGTGTAGATTAGCGAGGAAGAAAAGGTGGCAAAACATGGACAAATATCAGCTTCATTATCTGGAAGAATTACAGAAATTCTACCAAATCTTTGTGTAAAATTATTTCAAGCCAATTTCCCCATACATAAAAAAGGGGAAAGTCTTACCCAAGAACAAGTAATGAACAACCTGTCCTGTGTCTCATACTGAGGAAGTCTTAGAGGGTCCAGAGCAAACCACTGCCTGTCTGAGCAGAGTGGTTTCTTTACTCTCTCCCTTCATCCTGACTTGGGGATTTCAAGTTAACAATAGCTCAAAATCACACTATGTTCTTAATATCCAGGAAGAATCCTAGATGCCAAGGAGTAACTAAGATACAGTTTTATAGAAACAATTAGCTTTTTGCCCAAGAATAGGGCTCTCAAAAGAAACTGATGACAGACAAAACAACAGGCAAGAATTGTTTCCTTCTAGAAATCTTCCGAGCTAAATAACCAAAACCAAATCTGAATCTTAAAATCTAACCACCTTTGAGAAACCAGCTTGAAAAGTGATACAACTACTCAGGAAACCACACTGCCATCCTTCAGGCAAAAATGAGAAATTGAAAACTTTCCTTTGGACAATTAGGGTGAAAAAGCACAACTGAAAACAATATTCAGAATGTCCCACCCAATCTGTAGAAAGATTTTATTGTTCTGATAATCTCTAAACAGTTTATTTTAATTATGACTTAATAGTAGCTGAAATTATGAAACAAAAGGCTTGTGAAACCGAAAAGCTGATATTTTCCATTTTGAAATATTTCAATACAATAGTCTCAAAAGTACTTTAAAAATCTGATTGCTGTCCACGTGTTAAAAAGTTATTTCAAGTGATCTTTCTCCGTAGAAAGTTTCAAACTGAAAATAGTAAGCACACCAGGTTAAAATCTCTGTGAAATCCTGCATCAGATGCAGAGCTAGTGGTAGCTAGATTATGGTCATCATCAGTGGCTTTCACCTGCAATAGGCATCATTCTAGCAACCTCCCACTAATCTGGTCTTGTCATTACAATCCCACAATTTTCTCCTAAAGTCAATAAAATAACAGCCATAAGCTTCAGTCCCCAATGACTGGCAACTCAGGAGCGAAAACATTTTCAGCTTTGTGATGAAAATCCTTAGCTACCCTTAAAGTGGATTGGAGATTAGACGAAGGGGAAGCAGATGCGTAACTGAGGACTCACTCAGGAGAGGAAGGGGAAATCTCCTCTGCTCACAACATCCACCTGCTTATTATCCACTAAGTTAAAAACTCCTCCTGCTTTAATGTGCCGTAACTATTAAACTGAGCAAGAGTTAAGAGCATTTAGTTTCACAGAGGACTGAGATGTTAAGAAGTAACATTCGTTCCACTCATTTTGTCAACACTAAAGGCAATTATAATTTTCCATTATGTGTGTTTTGTTCTTTAGATCTTGTTAAAGGCAACCCAAATCACTGGGACTAGAGGGAAGATGTTGGAAATATCTTCATTCCAGGTCAACATAAGTGAAAGAAAGGAAATAGGAGAAAATTAGTTTAAAATGTAGTTTGTATAAGCGACCAATAGAGAGTACATCAGAGTTATAGCAAACACTATTTAAAACTGAGAGAAACTGGTACACAATAGCATAATAACTTTTTTTTTTGGAAAGGCACTGTTACTAAAAGCTATTGCTATTATGAGCTTAGTATGGTTCAGAAAAGGAGTCTAGAGTCTATATAAATCTAATAATAAATATTGCAAAAAAGGGCTTTATTATGTCTGGAAAAAGCAAACATACATTTACTTGAGCTACAAGAATTTTAAGAAATTAAAATGAGGGATCATTCTTGAGCAAAATATGGTCTCTTGTAATGATCACACATCTACCTTTCAAGTTCAATTTATTCAGTTTTAGTCTTTGGGATTTTTTCTTCTTTTAAACATATAATACAAGTCAAAAGACACAGCAGTGTTTATGAGACTTTACATCAAGTCTGGCACATAAGTTATTGATTTTTAAACACTATAGGGCATTGGTTTTTCTAAGAAAGTTTTGTCATACAATTCAAATCAGATTCACCATAACACCAGAAAATTTCTGTGTCATCCTCATGATAACTAAGACCAAGTGAAATTTGAACAGAATCATGATTATTTCATAAACGTCTGGTCCTACCAAGAGTTTCCAGCAAGGAGAGTATTTGTATTTCTAGGCAAACAGTTCTTTCTTCAGTTACTATAGCATACTGTCAGCTTTTTACAGGAGAACAGATTTCTTCACTGAAAACTGAAGGGTAAAATTTGTATACGTTTGTAGGTGTGTAGTATTTAGCATGGATTTTGGAAACAATTTTTCTGGTAGGAATTTATCTCTGCTAGATATTGAATAGCTGACTGATAGTGAAAAACAAGAAAAAGACTCCAAAAGCCATTAAGCTTTTCTTTTTAAATTTTTTTGGAAAAAAAAAAATTAGCCTTTTGAGGACTCTAAATAACAACGAAGCCTAGTGTAATTACTTCAGTATCAACTGCATTACTGACTTTTTACATATTTTCCAAGGAGAAATTAAAAATTAGAAGATAAGGGGTCTTTGTGAGTTTCCTCCCTGCCACTCAGGAGAGAGAAACCCAAACAAAAAAAACCAAGAAAAATCCCAACTTGATAGAGATTTCCAGAACATTGTCCAGGTGAAATTCTGTAGATTGCTTTGATTTGCTGAAATATACTGCACAGTGCTACAGCTCTAATTTGGATTTTAGACTGTCAATAACAGTAAACCAGCACCTTAGGAATTGCTATGCACACTAAATTTGCCAGTGGAGGAGATGATTGGTAGCGAGGTGTTGGCTGAAGGTCACTGCAAGCACAGGGAGAGGTGTCTTTGAGGGAGTAAATCAGCCCATCCTCAGATGTGCTTAGGAGAGGTGAGCTGGATCAGCAAGGGAGACGCTGCTCCTCTCCACACCCTGAAGAGAGCTCTCGGTGTCAAACTGATAGATGCCAGCCTTCTCAGTGACTGGTGTTAGAGCAGGATATATTGGCTTCTCTTATAATGAAGGTCTGAATTGTGTTTTAAATTACTGGGAGAAAAAGCCTGCAGACACCAGAACTGTTTCTCAAGAAAACCAAACCAAAACCCTCATTTTAATTTGGAAGTGTTCACATTTTAATCAGTGCCACAAAGCTGCTGTTTTCCACACATCCACTGCAAGCTGTATAAATGCATTGAAGAAATATTTTCCCATCATGAATTTCCATTGTAAGTAAACTGCACAAATACAGCTTAATACCTAGGATTTGTCTTATTTCTGCGTGACACAGAGGTTGCCTGAGTTGAAAGTGTGACAACACCCATGTCCTGAATTTGAGTTTCTTCTGAAGAGACAAAAATTACATGATTTTCCAAGTTTTGCTTTTCAAGTGGATTCTTCTTCACATACACTTCCACTTCAAATAACGACAAACCCTTTGGCTGGGCCACACTTGTGATTTCTAGACCTGGAGTAGATGAAAAACCCTGCACATATTTTTTTGATTCATCCCTAATTAACACAACAGAGCACTCCTTGGACTCTACAAGAGACAGATTAAGCTCATTGTCCTGACTTTTGCCATTACTTGTAGAGGAAGAGTTATGACAACATCTCTGGTACCTTTGATATTAAAAAAATACTAAAAATTAGAGCTGAATTTAAGTTTTGAAAACTTGCAATTTCAAGTTTTTGGATGAGATTTCAGAGTGGAAATTGTCTGATTTTTTTTAATTTAAAACCGTTGGGAAAAATATTGCCTAATAGTGTAGCCCTCAGAGTGTTATTTCAAATAGTTTGTCTCATTAATTGTTCCATTGCAGCTTCACACAGAAATGTAGCATGTAATAAATACTATTTTTAGCTGACACATAGCACTTTGATGTCATTCTTTGCATATAATACATTCTGTACAGTCTGATATCAACTTTAATTAATACTGGGCACTTTGGAAGACTGGTAAAACTAACAATCAGTACATTTTTGGTATTTTCCTCATAATCTGGCAAGCTGATCACCTGATGCAGGGAAGCTAGGCCTACCGAATTCTTTCTTATGGTGCACTCAGAGCTGGCACAATGAAAAAGAAACATATTTTCAAATATTGGACCAAGTGTCAAATGGGGCACAGAAGTGTGAGATATTAATTTACAATATTAAAACTTCTGTCAGATTTTAATACCGAAGCATAAGACACTGAAAATTAATACAATCATTCATCAAAATTACATTGTATTACCATAGTTAGATGTCCTATATTTCACAACAATTTTCTAACGGTTATGAAACACCAGGCAAGGACAAAAAAGAAATAAAAACATCATTGCTAGAATATATTCACCATGTCATTCATTATTTACTGTCTTTGGTAAAACACTCTTTATAGTGAGAAATACAAAGAGGTCAAATTCCCATTGCTGCCAAAGAAATGCCAGGAATAACAAGCACTATGAGATAGCTGATTATGAGGAATGGAGTGGGTGTGGGGTTCAAACGTAGAGGCCAACCTGAAAAATAAAAAAAGTGGGGGAATATTGACCAAAAAAGTAAACCAGGAATGGTGTCTTCCAAATGCAAAATAATGATGTAATTCTCCATGTGCTTTTTTTTTGCACAAGATGCTACTTGCGTGCATGTCATGCATCACATGTCTGCTAAAGGATAGCACAAAGAATTTTGTGTACCTTGCTTGAAGATCTCAAGTTATAGATGCTAGCAGCTGTTAATATCTCAAATACCCACCTTATAGTAAACCTAGATTGTCTTCCAGCCCTGGAAAGATTAGGATAATTTGGTGACAGGTAATATTTATAAATGTGCAGTACATTTAATTTTACCTTGAAATTTGTTCTTTGGAGCTTAACTGTATGCAGATGTTTGGACACAATCTTTCAAGTAATATCAGGTATATGAGTCAAATAAATACAGAGAATGGGGCTGATCTAGTGGAAATGTTTTAGTTACAATGGCAAAGAGGTGCAGTATTGTTCCAGGAATTCAAAGGTGTCATGGAAGTTTACTGCCTTCGTGGATCTGAAAAAGATCTTGTTCTTTTAATATATTATCAAGTACAGGTTATGCATTTACTCTAGAGCAAACAAGAAATAAAAATTAGATCCAGCTTTCAGCTTATGTAATTTTTATAGCTCCATGATTTCAGTATACCTTAGCCAGCTTGGCCAGTAAAGGACAACTGCTAACCTGTGCTGAGACACCAAAAGGAAAAGAAATTTTAATGAGTACCTGAAGGTGTCTGTTGCTTGCTCTAGTTGTTCTTTTGGACCACCAATGATAATCAGACCCTCAAAATATTATTACTCTTGAGCAGAGATATTACACATGACTAAAATGCAAGCACCATGGCAGAAGGCAGACAACTCAGCTCAGTTCCAGTCCCCTTGTAATTTTCTACTGTTTCTAAATGCCAGCTGAAGAGATGCTTGGGGGTGTCTAGAGCTGTTACAGACCCATCAAATACAATTACATGGCCAAGGAATGGGTATGGGTAACTACTACCCCTTTTCAGTGATTTCCACCTGCCAGAGTTGCCCTTGAACATTGATTCATTCTGCTCATAATTGTTATATTTTAGGACCTCAGAATGTTCTAAATGGTGCCAGGGGCCAAGCTAGGAAGACAAAAAGATCAGCCTCTGTAGAGCCCGTGATGTGTTATGCTCCTTCCACTGCACAGCTCAGCCAAACCTGAAATTTGAAAGCAGCAGTGAATCCAAACTGCAGCACACGGTGAGTTATAATCTGGGGATGATTTGGCCCACTCTACAGGACAAAGGAACCACCCACCTTCAGACTATGACTTATTCCCATAAAAGTCAGTGGGAAAAATTCAACTTGAGCGGAGCTGGATCAAGGCTCTGTATCTATTTCCAGATACAGAGGAAACCTTTTTGCTAATATTTTGACGAGATAATATTCCAGAGATCGGAAATCTCCAACTACATATGTGTGCATACACATAACATGCATTTCTACACTTAGCAGTATTTATATTTCTTTATCAGGCTGAGAGCAGACTCCCTGTTAAACAGGGATATGCCAAAGAAACATATAGCCCAGGGTTTTTAACTTAACTATGTCTCCAGCAACCAGAAGGTAAGACCAGCTGTCCATTCCAACATTCACAGTGTTGTGGTCTGTAACTGAAATGTCCTGACAGCAGTAAAATTGTACAGGGTTCAGTGACATGTTTTACCACTGATCACTGCCTGGAATGGATTTGACTGACCTTGCTGGGTAGAAAAATGTTCTTTTGCCTTATATAATTAGCAAATTATAAATCTTTCAAGATTGGATAAGGATGAGATTAGGGGACAAAAAGCTACATGTTGTAATATGGAAACTAAGTCCTTTTCCTCCCTTAGCAGCTATTTTTGAGTATTCATTACAATGCTTTATTCAGGATGTTGCCTTTTAAAGTTATGTCATCACTTCCATTGAAAAAAATGTTTCTAGCAATATAATGTGGTTCGAAATTTGTGTCTACAAAGTCTATCTTTGAAAAGAATATTTTTTTAATTGCAACAGACAATTTTGCATTCTAAATTTAATTTACAGTGAGAAATGTCTTCATTATTTTTTCTTGGCTATATTAGTCCATTTTCATAGAAATAAAAAACTGACAGTCAAACTTATATGAAAATGAGAAATGAGCCTGAACCAAATCCCAGGACAAAAGTCTAAGCAGGAAGCTTGCAATCAGGCCATCCATCTGCTTCTGAATCTTTCAGCTAGATAGAATCTTTAGCTTAAAACAATTTTGAATGCTTTAGGTGATGTTGGGATGAAAATGTTACATCCAAATTGTGATCAATCTTTCTTGTGTGGGTCAGATCTCCAGGGGGGCCCATGAAACATGACCTGCACAGTGCTTGACAAGAGCCATGAGCAAGCAGGGAGCAGCCCAGGTGGGGTGGCCCATGGTGGGACCAAAGGTTGAGATCATTGAGCTCAGCTTCAGATTGCAGTGTGGGCAGGGGCTGTGGTAACTGCTGGCTTCCTGCTACTAATGAAACATTTATTTTTTCTACAGTTGTAAACTCAAGTTTTTCACTACACAATGTTGGAAATATGGTGCCTCATCCCATAGAATATGACTTTTCTGTTGAGACTACCCTTTTTCCTAGCTTCCAAGCAGGAATGGAAAGGGAATTGGAAGACTTAACAAAGCTTCTTGTCCTTTTCTTAAATGATGCTTAAATTCTTTGGCTTTTATGCTTCATCTCTTTACACTACTTGGAAATAAAAAATGAGACTAACTCTTCCTGTCTGTTGTTCTGCTGCAGGAATCAAGAATAGTTTCATTGAAATGATACAAGGAATTGATTTCATCCTGTATGTTCATGACATTTCTTTCATCCCTTGCCCTGTTCTCTATATATTGCTGCTGTGGAACTACGAGCTGTCAAGAGCCAAGATTGCTATTTTTTTTTTTTTTATATTTTTGGGACCTCTTTGCACCCTTCCACAGTTTCCAGGTTTTCTGGTCCCCCAAAATAATGCATATTAAAATGCTTAAGAACTTTCATGAGGCAATTTTGGGTAGGTAATCACTACGATTCCCGTAAGATCACTCCATTAACATTTTTCGATGCTCTGTTATGGAGATTCTCCAGTACAAAAAGAACTTGAGGGTATCCTTTGCTGTCATAGGGCCTTCCTTCTTGATGTGCTTTTCCAGTAATGCTTCTGGACCTCTCTAAGAAGACATCCTCTTCCTTTAAATCATATGAAATTAATCTTTTCCTGAACAAAAGAATGCATTGGAAATAACAGCCCACCCTTTTTTTTTTTTTCCAAAATAAGAAAAGTCCCCTCAAATTGCTCTTTGACGAATTCAGTGGTATTTCCATTTTGCAGGAAATCTTGATGCTCCTCCACCCTTCTTACGCTAACTTCCAGAGCTTTTCCTCAAGGAAACAATGACCTGCAGAGGTTAAAAGGGTCAGTTGGTCGATTCCCTAGTCAGAGGTATGTTTTGTTCAGTGACTTGAATATATCTTACAATACTTCCCCATCTCTGGAGTATGTAGCTGATCCTCACAAGATAAACTCAGGCGCCACAATATCTTACAGGTTTGATAGTTGAATGATCATCAAACTGTGAGCTTAACTCAATCTTTGGATTCTATCTTTTTCAAAACTAACCTAATTTCAGGTCAGATCTCTCATCTCCCTTTCCAACCTCAACAGTACCAAACCTTTGGCCTTTCCTTCATTTTTAGGGAATGTGGTTTCAGAGGAGTAAAGTTGTGATTAATGGGAGAAAAATAGTTAGCAGGGCCACAGCCAGGGTTTGTGGGCAAGAAAAGAGATTGTGCCCAAAGCACATACACCACAGACTGTGGGGCTTCCTTTTGCTGCCACATCTCCTACCACTATTTGGATATCTCAGTAACATATGCACAAGGTCTCCAGACTTCCATCCTCATCATCACTTTACATACAAGCCCTGGACAAACCATGACTGCTAAAGAAAGTCAATCATACACTTCGCAAAGGAACTTAGACTCACTTATTACTGAGGCTTTTCAGTACTTAAAGAGGGCCTATAAGAAAGAAGGAGTGTGACATTTTACATGTACAAATAGTGACTGGACAAGGGGGAATGGTTTTAAATGAAAAAGGAGATATTTAGTTTAGACTTTTGGGAACAATTCCTTACTCAGAGAGTGGTGAGACCCTGGAACAGATTGTCCAGAGTAGTTGTGGATGCCTCATTCCTCTAAGTTCAAGGCCAGGCTGGATGAGGCTCTGAGCAACCTGGTCTAGTGGAAGGTGCCCCTGCCCATGGCCATGGTTTGGATCTGAATGAACTTTAAAATCTCTTCCAACCCATTCTACAATTCTGTGATAGGAAACACAAGATAATGGCAAAACAGCAGAACAAACAGCACCATCTCAACTTTCTGCCGCACCTGAAGCTCCCTGGCCTCCTGTCACTTTTTTCATCCTTTTTCTATCTCATCAACCTTCTTTTTATGATATTTAATTAAAGATCATGGATATTTTTAAATATCAGATTGTAACTCTTTTTTTTTTACTGTTTTATCATTCTGTTAGAATTCTGTTTCATTAGAAAAAGCCTCAGTGTTATGGGGATCACCAATTGTTGATGTCTCTTTCACTTCAGATATCAAGCTCAGCTTGCACAGAAGAGTTCATTTTATGTTAATAGGGCATTTGTAGCACCCTAGAAACTATATAATCATGGTGATAGTGCATTTTTCATTCATAAAGCTGAGGCTGAAAATGCAGAGCAAATCAGAACAGTAAATTTACTTTTTCTCTGTGTGCTGTTGCTCAGCATGTACTACAGGCAAAAGACAAAATAGTAAAGAATTGCAGCAGTGTGCTTTGGACTTCGGCTAGGTGTGTGCCTACACCTAAGTAAGGAGTGCATTGACATTTTCAAAGGTAAATAATCATAACAAAAATTTTCTAATGGTCTAACTCTTCCAAACATTTAGAGAAAGCCTGCATTTCTTGGGAGCATTACCATTCATTTGGCTAAGACACTATCCCTTGAAATTTGGACAAGGATACTCTTGTCAAACCACTGGAATTATTCGCTTTGGAGTTGAGTCATGTTACATAGTATTCTACTGGGGTCATCCATTCAAAGAAAAAAAAAGGACCAAAAAAAGTCTCCCTTTTTTTCTGTTCCTGAATAAAATCGTTGATTGACAGAGAATTGAAGTGATGGTGTTGGTCAACAGCAATCTGTGTGAGGCCAGTGTTCACGCCTGGAGGAAGGAAGAACCACAGATAACTCTTTCAACTCTTTCTCCCATGCAAATCTTGCTTGACCAACAATCATTAACAGAGAGAGTGGGAGGGCAGATTTGTATTATAACGCATATCCTTTAGTATGATATTGTTAAGGCTTCTTCTGTACTGATTTTCACTGATTTTCACCTTTTGGGATATCAACAGGCTTGCATCAATAGCAATCCTATGACAAAATGTAGCTTCATGCTTGATTTTTGTTACCTGAGAATATAATAGTCTTTATTTAAACGTGTTAGGTTTCATATACTGCCAGACATAAACCAGTTAAGTACATTAATGTGTCCCCCCTCTTTTATTCTTCCTTTTATATTTTTGATTGTAGTTTATTTAAAAGTTATGGACAGATTTCTGATAGGACCACAACAACTGCTTTAGGCAATATTTTTGTGGTAAGAGGTCTAGGACTTCCCACCTTGAACTTTCTACTTTGGTGTCTACAGAGTGGATGGCTCACTAAACCCCCTTTAAAATCTGTGAGTGAAATCTGTGGGAAGAAGCAGGAACTATGAGAATGGCTATTCAGCTGACTAGTTCTAGGTATCTAATTTAACTTAAATCAAAGCCTGGAAGTGCTCTTTTTATTTCCACTGAATACAGTGAGAGCTTATAAGGACCAGTTTAGATGTAAACATCTATATTTGGCCAGATGGAATCCGTCTGGCTCTCATTATATCTATGCATTGTCCAGAAGGCATCTAATTTCAGATGTTAAGCAGCTAACAATAGTAACAAACTCTGTACAGAGAATATAGCAGCAACAGGCGTTTTTGGACACAGTGATGTGTGCTGACAGTGGTCACAACTCCCTACACACAAAAAACTAATCAAGCCTGTAAGAGTTCCTGGAAAGACAAATGAGGTTTTCCTCTTTGAATGGTCATTGATAACTGAAAACTGTAAGAAATCAAAATGCTTCTTTTCTCTTTTTCTTTTCACTTACATACCACCACTTATCACATTTTTAATGGTTAAAAAGCCAGTTACAACTGCTCTGGCAATAAACTCTGTGTCATGTGCTATTTGGAAGGGAAGAGTGGATGATCACATTGGCACACAAGCTCCAAAACTAGTCTGTGCAAATTGAGCAAAGAACAAATTGAGCAAAGGGACAGGATGATTTTTTTTAACAGGAGTGGGGATGCAATCCCAGCCCCAGCTCCGTGCTTTCACTGAGAGCAGCCAGAACTGCACCTGTACTCTCAGACTTCATAAACTGCCTGAGACTATCTTGACTCACTTGCCTGATACGTGAATTTTTTTAAAAATCTTTCCAAGACAATTTAAATCTTTCAGCATCAAGAGAGCTACTCCTTGTTGGACTGAGCCACAGTGAAACTTCTCTGTCAAAATTGCTCTAACAATGAGGTTTTGTGCTGGGTGTCTTTGAGAGGTATTTATTACTTGAGGCCATACAGTCTTTTACAGGCCAGCATACGCTCTCATTGTTTTATGTGAAGAAAAAACGTTACGCAAGTCTGGGTTGGAAGCTCCTTGCAAGCAAATAGAGAACTATTGTGTAATAACAGATGTTATTGTATAGCATTTTTCAACATTTACTCTAGATCAGAAAATAAGGACCCACTTTGAATGGGGGGCATTGCACTGACATGCCTACAAGTCAAGGCTGTGTTTTCTTCAAGGGTTTTTTAATAAAAATAAAAATTGTATCAAATTTCTAACATGGCCAACACTGATAAAGTTGCTGAATGGTACTCTAAAATATTGGTAGTCACTGAATGGCATAAATGAGGGTAACATATAGCTGCTGGTAATTTCTGAAAGTTTCAGACTAAATGGAAATAACTTTAATTCTGTTGGCTGTCTTTGGCACTGGAATGCTGCACAGGGATAGCTGTGAAGGATAACATTTCCAGGACAGGGATACAGTGTCACTCATTAAGTGAAATGTCACATAGTCTGACAGTAGATGCAGATGGATATTTGTAAGGAGGTAGTATGTGTTTGGGGTTTTTTTAGATAAACATCCATATTCCCCTCCCCCATTACTGGACTCAGATTGCTGCTCAGCTAAACTGGCTTTACCGCAAGCTACAAAGAAAACCATGACTGCTACTGCTCAACCTGCACTGAGGCAGAGGATTAACCTGTCTTCTGAGAACATCGCAGCGTCCTTGGAACACATGGCAATGAAGATGTGATTGTTTTAATAAACTGAGACACAATTGCGGCCTTTGTACTTTTATTAGTAACCCATACATACTTCCCTTGCTCTGTTTCCATCTGCATGAGCTCAAATCTTAGGACTTTTTTCAGAGCACCCAAATAGAGCCCAGTGTGAGCTTAAATTTGACATGTCTAAAGCAGAAATCCCCACAAAACATGCCTAGTCTTATTTTTAGTTTCTATAGAAAATAGTTTGGCACTATCTATTTACTGTGAAACAGCAGTTATAGCTGAGCTGGAATTTTTTCTGGATAGAGAATTTGCCCATATTGGATATTTTGAAGCTTATAGCTTCTGTTAGCACACCAATAACTTTAAATGTATTAATTTACCCTGCTTCTCAGCTTGCAATTATTCTTTTTCTGTCATAAAATTCATTTACAGATATTTCAGACAACTCTAACTTGCATTTCATTCTGTTCTCTAAGGGTTGGTTTTTTTCTCCATAACCAATATATATCAGGCAGAATAAAAACAAGTTGGATGTCAGTACAAACTAGGACCTTCTAGTTTCCATTCCCTTCCCTTCTGTAGTTTTGATATGAATCTATCCTGTTTTACTTAAAAAACTTTCAGAAGAGTGTTCCAAACATAATTTTGTTGGTTGTTTCAGACCAAAATTTACCTCTTTTAAAACTTTGACTTATTGTCTTTCAGGTACTGCTTCTCTTTTAGTTCTTCATCTTTCCCCAGCAACAAAATGTCACCTGCTACTTCCACCTTCATGACAATCAGCTGGAAGCCTGTAACCAGTGTGGTTACCCACCCATTGTTCCAACATCAGCTGATGTGTATAATGGATAATTTGCAATAGTGCTTTAACCCCAGAACAGTGCTTTTTATGTCCCAAATGATCCCCCACCTACACCATCTGCCAGTCCAATTTTACCAAAAATAGCTTGAGGCATTACTCTTGCTGCTCCTGTGTGGAAGAAGAATCAGGGCATATCAAGGTCCTCTTAAAACAGCTTCTTTTCCACAACACCCTAAAACAATATGATAATGGTTGGCCTAAAAGTCAAAAGTGTTCTTTTCATACTGCCGATAACAGACTCACTTCTTCCTGTGTTTCAAGCTTTTCAGGTATGGGACTATGTTTCACTACATGTTTGTATAGCACTTAACACAATCGTACTGACTGCCAGCCGTGGGTAGCAGCTCAAGCAGAGCTTGAAACACAGGAAGCAGAGCTTGAACAAGATGATCCAAGGAAAAAGAATATCATGTTACTTCTCCAGTTACATATGCTCTGTGAGACAGTTACTCATTTCAGCCACCGCAGTGTAAATCTGGAATAATTCCACTGGAAAGCTGCTCTTCTGCACCAGAACATGGTGTATTGTATCTACTGTTTGCTGTTAAACATGGGGGATGACTTTTCCATTTATACATCATTTCTTTCAAGCTTTAACATTATTTCAGGCTTTGCATGCTAGGCTAGTTATGATTCATATGGCACCAAAATAAATCTCTTCCTCCTGCCTCTGCCTTTTTTTCTTATTCAACAGAGGGGAAGATGTGCTAATTAAGTCCCTTCTTTATTGAAGACAGACGCACATTTTCAGCAGTTTACTGGAAGTGTCATTTCTAAAAAAATATGGGAAACTGCAAAAAAAAAAAAAATCACTTCAAATATGCCTGCAGGAAGAAGGGATACTTCTTATCTGCTATTCAGAAGTATTTCTGTAATACTAACAGATAATTTCAATTGTGTTTTTCCTACCCTAGGCATACCCTGTCCCCCTGGGGCCCATCTTAGCTTTATTTACATCCATCCCATGTCTAGGTACGTTCTTCCAAAGCTGTCAGAAAATGTTGACAAGGGCTTGGGGCTGGCAGAAACTGCCACTGGTTGCCCGTTGGAGTGTGAAGCACTTTGAGGGTTTGGCTTTCAGAGCACGTGGAGCAGAAAGGAGGAGGGTGGATGTGGATGGCAGCAAGAAATGTCAGCTGGCAGGGACCTGGGCAGAAAGGACAAGGGAGTGGGCTGGGAGCAATGCAGAGATGTCTGATGGGGAGCTAGGAGAGTCCGTGGGAGATGTGCTGCTTTGGAGCAGGAAAGGTCACTGGGGGTTTGTGTTGAGACGGAGAAAGTGCTGGGAGCTCAGGGCTGGTGAGAAGATTTGGTTTAGAGGCAGAGACACAGAGAAACCTCTTCTCATCTCGCTTCTCATCCCACAAGTTTTGTCTTTGATAGTAGGAAATCATCAACTGGCATTATTAAAGTAATATCACCAGACAGTAACAGTGCTCAGTTCTGACTGCAGCTGGAGCTGGGGGTCTTCAGAGCAGAATGTTGCGTTGGAGAAAACTGCATGTGGAGTGCTGGGATTCTTCAAATTGTCCTGAGACTCTGAGAAGTCAGGTGCTAAAAGTGTTATGGAGATTTGAAACCACGAAGTTCCCCAAATTATTCTTATTTAATAAACTTGATTAGTCAACCTTGATAAACAAATGAATAATGATCAGGAATAAGGGATAATTGATTTTTTGAAATTAATTTATTTCCAGACAGATAAATGTCTTCAAAATGTCACTAATTAACTTAGACAACAGAACTAGTACCTTTTTTTCCCAAGAATTTCAAGATATTCTGTCCAGTGGCCATGAAAGAAAGAAAGAAGTGTCATCCAGGAAAGAAAAGCACTTTGGTAATTATATTGATTAATTTATTTTTTGTAACATCCATTTGGCAAATCAATTAAAAAAATAACAAACAACCGCTGTAATTCTTCTGAAAAGAGAAGAGTGAATAATGTTTCACAGAAAATAACAAAATAAAGACAACAGTTTCAATGTCTGATTAGAAGTTGTAACTGTTTTGATGATATTCTGAGAGAGATTTTAGAGCCAAAGTACTGAGTCTGCCAATGAAGTATGACAAAGGGACTTCTGAAAACTTCAGGGATGTATTGGCACAAGAACAGGTTTGTGAATGTGTCTTGAATTTCTTGGTGCCAGTTATCTTCTCTAATCTGTGCAAATTTCAGTGTACAAACCACAGTGTGCAAGCATTTTAAATGTCCTGTGTAACTATAAAAGTTAAAGTTTAAACTGTGTCCTTTCCAAAAAGCATGTGGAGACAACAATCAGACAAAATATTGGCTATGGCCAAATGTTAGAAAGAAGCTCCTAAGACCTATAAATAAGCAAAACCTGACAGATTAGCTGAGAGGAGCAAATGCATGTCTCTGCTGACTCAAACATTCACTCCTGCTACTAAATAGTGCTTTTATAAAGAAGCAATAAACTATATCCACTAACTGTCAATGTCTCTATTCTCAGCTCTGTGTTATGAAGATCTCTATCTAGGAATAAACTTCCTTTAAGATAAAACAAGACTGTGAGCTTTGGAGACAATAGATAGATTGTCCCTCTAGCTGAAGAGACTAATCCTTAAGCATTTTAAAGAATACAGTGTATTCTTCAGATTGTGCCTAACACAATTACACTTTGTTAAAAATTGGCTCATGATAATATGGGGGATGGAGGAATAGGTACAGATCTACCTTTTTTCTTCTCTTTTAAAAGATGAAGAGGCCACATTTTGCCTCTGATTATCCCGTATTGTCTTACCAAAGCTGTATTTATGTACATTGAGGGATGTTTTTCCATATGGGTTTAGGAAGTTTAGTACACAAATACATTTTCGTTAAATGACTCTGATGTAGATAGCTGGTATTAGATTATTGCAGTTTACACAAATGAATGTAGACAATATAAATCCAAGCTATACATCAAGAATATAAAAAGAAAAAGAAAAAATCATATTCCAATAACTACTTTTGCCAGTAATGCAGCTGGCAATACAGCTGTGACTTTGCAGAAAATAACTTTTATCTCCAGTCTTTTTATGGAGAGCAACAATTTAGTAAAATAGAACCATATGATGTTACTGATGGGAAGGGGTTCTTTGAAATACTTTTACTTTAAATAAAAAAAAAAGAAAGGGTATGAAAATGTGTCTTAATATGCACTGGTTCCACTAGATCAATGTTAAAAAGTGAAGGGGACAATACAGCAGTCTGAGACTGATAAAATGCAATTGGCTCTGCTCTGCCTGTGGCACGTGTAGAACTTATGCTGCTGCACAGTTTGAGCTACTTGTATAATGTGACATTTCTAACTGCTTCCAGCACCAGCTCTGTCACAGCCATGGAGCTTCCTGCCTGGGAGCGACCCTCCCTGCAGCACACAGGTGACCCTGCTCTGCTCCATGCCGCACAGTCAGGATGGTCTGCAGTGATGCAGGCACTCTGCATGGTGCTGAGCAGCTTGTGGAAAGCAAGCACTGCTGTCCTGGACACAGTGTCCTGCAGCTTTTGGAGGGCAGGGTGCATTCAGCCTCTCTGAGCTGCTCTCTGGAATCTGGGAGGTATGTGTGCTCCAGCACAGGTGCTGATGGTCACCGTCAGACAAAATCTTTGAGCTCTTCAAATATCTGAACACCATGGGTGATACCCTCTGTGTTGCACAAGTTCAGCTCTTGCTGCCTGACACCTGTGTGTGCATCTATGCTAGGAGGATGTAGAGATGCCCAGCCCAGAGCAGCAGCGACACTGCACAGACGTACCCTCACATCAGCGTGCCCTGCTGGAGCTTTCTGTGAGGTCTTGATGGACTTTGCTTTGGGGTAGAGTTACTTTTATTCATAACAACGGCCATGGGGCTGTGTTTTGGAATTGTGCTGGAAACAGTGCTGATAACACAGAGATGTGTCCTTATTGCTGAGCAGGCCTCGCACAGATTTAAGGGCTTTTCTGCTCCTCACCCCATCCCACCAGTGAGGGGTGCACGAGGAGCTGGGAGGGGACACAGCAGGGGCAGATGACCCCAACTGACAGGGATACCCCAGACCACATGGCATCATGCTCAGCATTTAGAGCTGGGGGAAGAAGAAGGAATTGGGGGATGTCTTGAGTGATGGTGTTTGTCTTCCCAAGTCACTGTTAGGCATGGTGGAGCCCTGCTTTCCTGGAGATGGCTGAACACCTGCCTGCCCAGTGTTGAATGAATTCCTTTTTTCTCTTTGCTTCTGTGTGTAGCTTTTGCTTTCCCTGTTAAACTGTCCTTATCTCAACTCACAAGTTTTATCACTCTTGCCCTTTCGATTCTCTCCCTTCTTCCACCACTGGGGAGTGAGTGAGTGGCTAAGCTGACAGCTGGGGTCAAACCACTGCAGAGACACACCTAAGCCATGGTGAAGTAAACATCTCCAGCATCCCCAGTAGACAAATTCAGTGGTGAATATGAAGGGTGCCCCACACTGGTAAACTTACAAAAAGTGTTTTGCCTTCTATAAAGCAGAAAGCAGCTGAGAAAAATGGCTCTAAGTGTGAAGGAATTTTCTAAACTTTCTAATTTCTACGCTTTATAAATTTGAAATCACATATGAGTAAAAAACTCAAAAAAAAAAAAAGGTCTTCTTCTCTATTTTTATCCAAGCAATGGTTGCCTCTGTAATGGCAATTTGCAATGTAACATATATCAATCAATTCTGCATTAGAGAACACTGATATTAAAAAGTTTTGAGGGCTTGTTCATGTGTACAAGTGAGTTTGATGCAGGTCCTGTGCAGACATTAGCTTTTCAGAAGCAAGTGGAGCTTGTGCCACAGCAAAGGTGTTATGACACAGGATGAGATTCAGCCATTTCTGTCCTCCAAAGTGTTGTAACACAAATCAGCATGAAGAGCGAGTGGAGTAACTCTGTCCATGTTGTGAAGCTGCTACAAAGCTGGCTGGCAAAATACAAGAATTTGCTCACATAACAGGTCTGTCAGATTCGAGCATATCATGTGGGTCTGAGACAATCATCGAAAGGCTTTGGTTCTTGTCAGCTTGTGACTTACACAACACCATTCCCATATGCTTTGCATTATTTGAAAGAAAGCTGGATCCATTTTACTTCAGATGAATTCTAAAAGAGATAAACATGTATAAATATGAGAAAGAAAAATAATTTAGTATTTTGTCTTGCAAGACTCGCCTCCTGAGATGGGGAGAAAGGCAGTGGGCTAAAGATTATATTCTGATTATATCTTTAGCATGGGCTAAAGATTATATCCTAAAAGTTACCGTGGGATGTAAAATTATGGTGATGCAAAGTCACCCTCTTGATCCACCTGGAAGTTGTCTCATTTTTGAGGGTTTTGTCTCATTTTAAGTTATGAGAAAACTCCTGGTGCAGCCCTTACTTTCTCTCTTTTCTGTGTCTCAGCTGTGTCAAGACTCACCTAAGTTTTCAGCATGTGGAAATATTCTGTTTTTCACCCCAACCAAAGCATCATGACAAATCAGGAAATGTGCAGGCCTCTCCAGAGCACAGAAAGCCAGCTTTCTGTAAAATATCCACTCTGATCTTAAAATATTGAGAAAAAAAGTGTTTTCAGTGTTCTGTGAGGAAAATCTAAGCCCTGAAGTGCGTCAGAATTTAAAATTGCACTGGGATTTTTGTGGGGTTTTTTCTCTTCCAGAAGGGCTCTATAGCCGAGGAAACCAATAACATTTTGCTGGACTAAGTTTGTTTGTTTTGAACTGGGCTGACTCAAACAGTAAACTTCACAACTTTGTTTTTTCTTAATTGTGTTGCGCATGTTTTGCCAAATGTTCTTGCTGATAATCAAAGCAGCGATCTGTCCTCAGAGGCCGCCGGGAGGCTGTTTTCCGCTGCAAATCTGTAGATGCTCAACCAAAGTATATGTTTGAGCATAAGAGTGCAAACCTGAAGCCAAAGTCCTCGTCTATCAGAAGCAGGTGCCACTTGATCCCAAACATTCTGCTCCCACACCCCAGGCCTGCTTGGCTGAGCCCCACCGTGAGGTGATGCCTTGCAGATGAGGCCAATGGCAGCTGCCCTTACAGGATGCAAATGTAGGCATTGACCATTTTATTTTTAAAAAGACAATTGAAACCTTTTGGGCTGCAACTGGATATTTTTTTCTTCTTTTTTTTTTTTTTTTTTGGTGGAGAGGGGAAAGGCTGGGGAGAGATCTTGCTAGCTTGCTTTTAGTTTTATGATGAAAATTATTTCAGTACAGCTTGCTTAAACTACAAAGGTGTGATTATTACCCAGGAATTCTTAGCTATAAGAGAACTCTTAGCTATAAGGGTAAGTTATAAATGCTACTATTGTCCTGCAACAGGACAATAATAGAGTTTGGTTCCAAGAAGCATTCTAAGATTTCATATTATTTCACCCTGAATTTAGTGTTAAAATTTATAAGTATTGAAATTGTTCTCCAGGGGAGAGGCTCCAACTAGCCATGAGTCACTAACTGATCACTATTATGTTCTGATGTTCTGATACACTTTTTTGAAAAATAAATTTATATGTCTGAAATTCAGTGCTAAGTTTGGCTTATTGAACAAAGAGGTATTCCGGGTTTTCCAAATCAGTTCTACATCAACTGTGCCAATACCAGAACGCTATTGATCCATTCAAGCTTTTTGCTTAAAAAAATTTTTGTTTTTAACTTGTGGATCAGACTTTTAAGCCGCAGTATGTTTCCTGCAATGTATTATCAATTTTATCAAAGGGAGACCATAAACATTTAATTTAAATATGAATGTTTTGTGTCAAGCCAACAAACTAGTAATGCCAAAACACAAAAAAGTCTGGGTTGGACAGACCTGAATCAAAATCTTGAGCTTTGGCTATCCCAATGAAAATGAATTTTTTTTCCCTTTAACATTGAAATTTACTTATGGAAAAGTGATCAGTACACTAACAATAATGGTTCATGAGCTCTCATGTAAACCATGTGCATGAACTATCCAAGCACTGGATTTACTGTATTAGACTTGTTATATCCCCCTGAAAATTTGGGGTATATATTATATTTATGTATATATCACACCTTGTTACACTTTTTCTAATTATATAAGGTTAAGTCATACCAGAGACAGAAAGGCCATGTGTGTCCTTAGCAGAATACAAAGGAAGAGAAACAAGACTTTCTCATTATTTTGAAATAAGAAACTCTACCAAAAATTTTGTTGGATAGTTTATCATGCTGACATTACCATTTCTGAAATGTTTTATTTTCATAAAAGACTTTTAAAACCAGTTTTTATCTCCCTCTTGGTAGCAAAAGCCACTCTGAAACTAGTGAATGTATGTTAGAAAATGTTTACTTGAACTTTCTAAAACAAACTGTTCATCTTGGGTGTAACAGAAATGCTCTCTTTTATATTACTGTTCCCACGTCACTCTACAGAAACTGGCCAACCAAAACACCTACTTACAAAGATGAACTATACCATTTCAAGCTCCTTGGCTACTCTACCATTAAATTTCAGTTGATAAATTTGCATTTAGCTTATAATTTGTTCAATATGCCTTACTAATTTGACAATATTTATTTTGGCATGTAAAATAGAAGGCAGCTGCTTTAAATGTCCTGCTAAGTTCTTTGTTTTGTTTTGAGAGGTTTCTTTTTTTTCTTTTTTTTTTCTTTACCCTTTTCTTTTTTCCTTCGTAAAAGGATCTAAGATATGAAAAAGCTCCAGTGTCGTGGACAGGGCTGAGTTTCCTGTTTATGAGTCACCATAAATATGAAAGGTGCTGGTTGACATTTCTCAGCTGAGGGATTCGACACAAGTCTGTGTTGAGAGCAAATCCCCAAGCAGGGTGGTCTTGCGTTGACTTGTCGACCTTGTACATTGTTGAACAGAATCACTTTTAAAGAACAGTAGTTAAAGGAAAAGTCAGCTCCCTCTAGCAGCTCTTCTTACTGTTACTCTATTTAGAAAAGTGTGTTGTTATATCTTTGCTGTGTAGGAGTGATTCTTGAATCATGGCTTTTAAAGAGAGAGCAATTAGCAATATATACTTGGATTTACTCTTGCAGAGACCTTAATTTCCCTAATTTTCTAGTGTTTTTACATTCCTTCTCAAACTCAAGTAGCCAAAACATTGTGTAACTGTTGCTAGTAGGCAACCAAGGTAAACACAAGTAAAATGTTTTGTGTATTTTGTGGGCACACCTGCCTGGTGTGTCTCTCAGCCGCACCATGGTTTTCATTACAGGGATTTCTTTAGCCTATTAATTGCAGGTGCAAAAGGGGAATGTAGAAATGGTTAATGTCTGATGAAAACACTGAGCTAGATAGAGGAGGTGTTGTAAAGAGCATACAAGGAGGTTTGTGCTAGGATGTGACTGAGTCATAAATCAAGTGCAAGGAAAGGAATGTGTCACTGGTCAGAGTGTCACTCAAACTGCCTGCCTTCCAAGCTGTGCAAGATACAAATTGCTGTGAGTGGGAGTGAGGTTTCCATCTAAACTGCAGCGGTTTTGGGTTTAGCATTAAATAACCCTGGGGCCATTCCCTTTGTGGCAGCAGGAAGCTGCAATATATCAGTAACTAAATCAGCAGCAGGTATAAAATACATGAGAATATATATGGGGGGACCCATAGTGAGATACTTCCATTAAGCTCTGAGCAACACTTTCTTAGCATACATGTGGAAGGGAATGTTTCATGTCAGTGGTCACAGCAGTAAGAAAAAGATATTTACAGGACCTTGATTCTATTCATGTCCAAGAAAAAAAGCCAAGTATATACTTTTTGTCCATAACATTTTGAAGGTGAGCAACTCTCCAATAAAATGTAGATTGTAAGCTAGAAAATTTAGAAGGTAGGATAGGAAGAAATAGATTGAACTAAGTATCTGAGTAAAAGAAGATGACAGAGGAGATAAACTGACAGGATTGTGAGCAAAGATAGTTTGGAATAAAGACTGACAATGGCTAGCAGCAGTCATTGTTAACTTTTCCAGCTTCAGAAAACTACATTTATTGCCTTAAAATCTGATTAATTTACAATATATATTTAAAATAAATTATATATATATAAATTAAATTTAAAACACATATTCAACCCAAACGTTAAAATTTATACTGNTTCTTAATAAAAGTATATTGATTTTTTTATTCAAATTAAAATTGAAAATAGAAGTGTTACTGTCTGTAAAGGTGCAGGTTTTATACATTTAATTACCAGCAGCTCTGAAATACCGCCTTTTTGTTTTCCTTTTCTTCTTCTTTTTCCTAGACTATCTCAGCTATCATATGCAGGTGGTATTACAGAGAACCAAGGTTTTGCTTCTCAACATATGGCTGAAAAACTCAAGCACCAACATATTATGAGCTTGCTCCTGATCTTACCTTTCTTACTTACACTTATCCATTAGATAAAAATGGTAAATTTACATTGCTGAGTAAGAAATGGAAAAAAATATCTAAAGCCACTTTGGATGTTCACTTGACATGCATTAAGAACATGGAAATATCATGACACTCCCTCACTACTGTCATAATTCCATCCTACTGGGTGATACAGGAACTGTCGTCCAAAGAGACCGCATCTACCATCACTCGTAGGACAATTCTCTTCTCAGTAAAATTATCTTTCTGGATAAATGTTCACAGAGTTGTGACATGTGATTTTAATGTTTTATGGAGTGGGATGGAGGAGAAAAAGTTCCTCACTTACCTCTTTTTTATTTTTCCTAGTGTTTCCTAATAGGTAACTTCTCCTGTTCACTGTTACATTTCTTTTGTTTATGTTAAATAAACTTATTTTTAAAATACTAAATCCAGAATTCACCGACATCAAGGATTCTTTCCTCCTCTCATGTGATTGAAAACAAGTACTCAGGGAAATGGTGCCAGGGTCAAATAGCTTGACTGCCAACATCTGCCCATGTAAAGACAAAACATCCCAGGACACTTTCATATTTTGAAAGAGGTAATCTGTTTTTCTTTCACATCTTTGGTCCAAGTATTTCTTTGATTTATAAAGCCCGAGTAAGTGGGTAATAATTTTACACATACTCCTGCAATATATTCACAGCACAGGAGAAAATCTGTTATTCAAACCAACAAAAAACTTCCAAAAAGGCATAGTTGGCCTCACTCCATTTCGGGGATGTAAAATGCTGTTCTCATTCCTGTTCTCCACCATGAGATGCAGGACACATAATATGACACATAAGATGAAAAAGCTGAAACGCAATTTATGCAGAAGCCCCTTGGTTTATGTAGGCACATTATGAGGAAAAAAGAATTCTCATCTTAATTATTCTGTCTTTCATACATTCTCTGATTATGTTCCTGTACCTATATGTAAGGGAGATTTTAAAGGGAAATCATGATTGAATATTGCTGGCTTGTAACCTGAAGGTAATATTCTTCAGTTTCAAATATCTGTTCTCTAAAGATAACACATTTTGTTCACCAGTCATTTTAGTCCTTATAATGAAACACTATATTAAGTAATTCCAAGTAAAAGAAGAGTCAAATTCCAGTCAAACCTAAAATACCCTGTCAATAAAACTAATTCAATATAATTTATTTGCATTCCATGTCTTATTGGTCAAATTGTGGCTCCTGTGAAGTAAAAGCAAAATTTCCTGGCTTTAAGAGATTAATTCAAGTTTTTTTACAATTCTTAGCAGCTGCTGAATGAGAAGAAATACAACATGGATCAAATCCTGCAAGTATTTCAGGGAAATTATTCAGAGTAGTTTCTGATAGCACAACCCTAAAGAAACAGAAAATACATTTCTTTTGATGCTCTGACAATGACAACATGTAGCTCTGGATCCCTGCATGCTCTATTGATATGACCCATAAAAGGCCCATGGTTCCATCTCTTGTTTGTATTCTTCATTTTATTATCATTCTCTCTCTGAGGTCAGCGGTGCTGGTCTCCCAGAGACCATTAGCATGCTTTTGCTTATTTAATTCACTAACTGCTGAAGTGCATGCTGCTTTTAGTGGCACTCATACAACTCCAAGCACTGAAAGGTTTGGTTTCATGTACTTGAACTCAAGTGACACAAATATTTCAGTGGTGAATCAATACTGGGAAAGGATGGCCAGTAAGGTAGGGAGTGTTTATAGAAGATGTTTCATCACTACTAGTAAAACATGTCTTATTGTTAGTTCAGGAGGTGCTGGTATTTAGCTCTTTGAAGGAGGCTTCTGACAAGCCAACAACTCTCAGCCTGCTAGTAAAACAAAATTTAAAAAAATGCAAAAGCTTAGAAATGTAGCTTTTTGCAAAATGTCTGCAGTTTAACCATTTAGGAATCCTGATTTCCATAAAAAGAGACAACTTCTGCTCCCTCACCATGAGCGACACTAACTGTATGTAAATGTCGAACATAACTATATGCAAATGTTGAAAATAAAGTACATTTGTCTGTTTCTTTTTACCGGATTAATAAATGAATACTTAATCTTTCCCTACAAAGGCCATGTTGTAACATTTCTGGGAGCACCTGGAAGTTGATGGTTGTCTCACAGGACAATCCTAGCTGGAACAGGAACAGCATTCCTGTTACCTGCTCCAAAACCAGGCTTCTACTGCTACATCCAAAATGAAACACCAGTAGCTGTTAAGGCAGTTCTGATTCAGAAATGGCATTTGATGGAATTTGCTCAGCTCTACAATAGCCATTTCCCTGCCATATAAAGAAATCCATATAAATTATTTCATACCAGAGACAGCTATCTGCTTCTTGCAGAACTTCTTCAACTTAAAATGACTTTTTCTATTTATTGAGATAAGATAGATAAAAACAGAGAAGCAATACTATAAAATATTTCTGTACTTTAACATTATACCTGTACTGAATAAATTAGACTGAGGCAAATGAAAAGCTATTTTTGATTTCCTGTTAACACCATGAGGAACTGAAGCCCTTGAAGCACACTTGTGGCTAATCTTGGGTAATATAGCTGGCAGAGGGACCAAAAGAAGATTACAGTTATAAAAACACAAGGAGGCCTCTGCCAAGAAATGCAAACAAAAAGGAAATATTTTAAGAAAATAAACAAAGCTACTGAGTAAAACATACACAGAGAGGAAAAAGGGAACAAAAGAACATTTGAGTCTTGATGTCTTAACATTTTGTGGCAACATATGTGATAGTCCAGCCAGAGTGTGTGAAAGAACGTTACAGCTGTGTAAGCTATGAGATATCCACACATGCCTTGAGATCAGCAAGCCATCAGGAAAGCCCACCTAGCTTGCCAGCTTTGCAGGTCTTCTCTGATTCTACTAAAAATAATAAGTTCCATCCAGTCCCATCCATGTGATTGCAAAAGCTACAAAGCAAGTCAGGGGGCTGTTTGCAAAGCCAGCTTTAAATAGAAACCCCTATTCTTTTTCCAGGGTGCAATGGTTTATAGCAATTTCCTGAGGCTATAAAGTATATATTTTAAAAGAAGACAATCTTCTTCTGTTCCACCTAGGCTATGTTATTCTACTCTTATTGTGGCTATGCTACAGATCAGCAAGTGTCTATTGGAGGCAAAAGGCTGTCACAAATATTTGGTCAATTGTACAGTAGACCATGGCAGGTTAATGGCGTTATATAGTGCATTAAGGGGAGAATGAAATCAGAAAATATTATGGCCCCAAAAAAATTAAATGCACCAGAGATTCCTTGCAAGGCAAATTCTCCATTCATCCCCACGGTGTTCCAGATGACATCTGTGCCATCAGAAGCTGATCTGGAGCCCAGGCTCAGGCTGAACATATTGCCTGGATGCTGCATTGTGCTGTGGCTTCTATTCAGAGCTTGTTTTTTTCTCCCTTCCCCCAGACTCCAGCTCTGTGGACACAATGACCTCCAGCTCACAGTGTCAGTCTTGGTTGATGTAGGCTGGACCTCATCTGCCCAAGGGACTTGACAGCAACCACATCACTGTGGTGCAACTCAAAGTTTGTACTTTTTGTCCAGAAAGCCATGAAAAAAGCACCTGGCCTTAAAGATAAATTAATCCAATTGAAGATCTAGGATCAGTATCTTAATCTTTCATTTCTCCAGGCTATAAACCATAGGACATCAAGCCAGGGAGGAAGAATGAATGAAAACAGACTGGAATTAAAGACAAAATATTTCCATAGCTGCTGTTCGCTTTAAATATATGAGTATAAGGAATAACATAGATGCTTTTTCTTAATGTCTTACAAGAAGGTTTGGATTTTTTTTTGTGCATTTTGTCATTTTTTCAGCAATTTATTAAAAGATTCCATTATATTCTACACTATTTCAGCTAGACTTTCTTTTAATAAATTAACTCATATATGTTCTTAGTACTTACTTGCTCTGGACTTTAGAATTCTGAAAAGCTTTCTGCTCTCACTATCCAGGACAGGGTATCTCACAGCTCTGATGCAGTAGAGGTCCTCCAGAGTTATCAAAAAAATTATGCTGAGAAAGTGCATTATCAAAATCTTTGTAGTATGGCCAAAGAAAAGGAGACAGAGAGAAGAAAAACAACTTTTTGTATATTCATATCCTATCCTTTATTCTTGCATTCTTTCTACATTATAAATGAAGATTTCTGACATAACTAGAAGAAAGTTGATGTCTGGAGAGGCACTACCTATATGAGAATAAATCAGCACTAGCATGGTTTTACGTTTATGTGAAAATATCCTTAATATTGCTTCTCTTTTTTTTTTTCATTGACTGAGTATCAAATTTTTAATACAGAATACTGCAATCACACCTGGCAGATAGCTAGAAGAACTGAAAGGTGTGAAAGATCTGGGACTAGAAGAACCTATTTTCCATGTTTTGGTGAAAGATATTTTTATCTTTGTCAATTTAGTCAAATTTTTTTCCACAAAAACATTCATTTTAGACTAAATGTGTAATAAATTTACTATTATGCAAAGATGAAGTACGCAATATTTCTTCACTGCCAGAGAATGGATGGCTAAGGCTGGATTTTCTGTTTTACTAGAGACTTCCCACTGGGGAATTGTTTTGCTCATGTTTGTTTTATTCCTGTAAATTGAGAGTAACAATCATCCTCTGCCTCAAGGAGGAAAAAAATGGCCGAAGCACTAAACTTAGATGACAATGAGAAGTTTAAAAATTCATATTTCAGTTTAATTCCTTTTCGCTTTTCATTAATTTGAATGCATGAGATTTTTATATTTATGTAAGAGTGAAATTCAGCTGCCTAAGAACAATAAAGTAACATTTAAGATTTGAAAGCTTTTTGGTAAATAGCCAACATATGTGACATAGCCAAGGCTGGCAGATACCTTGTGGAACTTATAGAGAATTTGTACCCCTCAGGAATGGCATCCCCAGAGGCTGTCCCAGCGCATCTCAAAGGGTGTGGGATGCAGTCCCACCCTCCACAAGCAGTAAGAGACCCTCAAGCCCCTGACTCACCTACAGATCCTTCCACGGTGTCAGCACAGCCTCAAACTGGATCTTGCCCTGGGAAACTTCGTGAGCCTTCTGAAAACTATTTCCATTACTGACAACAGGGTCCTTGTGCTCAAGCGTATGAAGGCCTGGAGTTCTAAAGCTTTAGGCTGCAGGAGAAAAGATGGTCAAATCCATCCGCATACATACATACAAAATTTACCCATACTGACCTTGCCCTGAAGTTGGCACTGTCATGGATTAGTAGGCAGAATGGAAAAGAGGCTTAATATCAGAGGTATTATTTCACAAGTTCATATATTTTACAGCCAAGAGAAATGCTTATCAACATCCACCATAGCAATTTTAGATTATTTATTGCTGCTGATGTCGCAGCTACAGCAACCCTATAAAGGGCAGTAGGATTATTTCATATTTTACTAACAGCCAAGAACAATTATTTCAGCTGTAGTCCTACTTAAGACTTGCTGATATAATTTCATTTAGCATTGTGCATAACCAAGTTGCCCAAAAATTCAGTTCTTTTCCAGTTCATAATTTCTATTTTAGGCACAGTATATTTTTTGAACAGGCTGTTCTGAACTTATCGAATTTCTAAAAGTTAAGACAATTTATCATACCTTTATTTAAATTGTACCAGCTTAATGATTTTCACTGTCAAAAATGTCTGTTAACTTTCTACTGTGAACTTGAGTTAAGTATAAAAATGTTTGATACATTGTTCCTTATTAAAAAGCAAAATCTTTGGAAATACTTCACAGTCATAGCCCTCATTCCTCTATTTTATTCTTTCAGCTTCTTCAGTGTCATTAAAAAGTATACTTTCCAAACCTTGAATTTTTTAACCCCATTTTAATAGATTTTTTCCATCTGACAAGTCTTTAAGATCCTGGCACTAGCAACTTGATTAATTTGGTTTTGACGTCTATAAAACCTTTACCTATCACACATGGCCTTAAGCTGCAATTCCAGAAGGAAAGAATTCTCCTTTAGGTCTGGGGCTACATCTGCTACTGCTCTATGGATATCGTGCATACATCAGGTATTAATGGCTCGAAAGACACTGGTGCCTCTTTCTAGGCTCCAAACTCCAGAAACATTGAGAACATTACAAGTATTACCTGCAGGATTAGCATAGTGTGCCACACCTGTATTATGTGTGTCACACGTGTGAAAACAACCTTTGTTTCCAGGCTACAGCTGAGCAAGGGCTTGACTGGCTACTGTAATGACCAAAAGGTTCTGCTTCAGTTAGTCCCTTCTGAAATAGACTCACATTTTTTACAGCTGGGATTCTCATTCTGCTATCTTGATAGCTCAGCTTCAGCAGGAAAATTATCTTAGATCAAAGGCTTAGATCTGGAAGATTAAAGATCCATTAATTTTGTTTGCTTACTTTTCTGCTAATATTTGTGGCACTCAAAGTTTTCATTGCCAACAAATACAGGTTTTTTTTCTTTCATATTTCTGTCTTGCTTCATTTCAAGATCACTTGCACTGTCCTAAGTGGACGAGGAGAACAAATTATTGCTCAATTCTTTGAAGCACAATTGTACATATTTGAACACTGTTATCATGTCTCCCCTTCATCTTCTCTACTCTAGACTAAACAAACCCTCTTCCCTCAATCTCTCCTCAGAGGTCACATTTTCTAGACCTCAGATCTCCGTGCTGGACACTGTCTAATGGCTAAATGTTCTCCCTGATGTGTGGGTTCCTAAAACACAGAAAATATTTAGAAAAGGATTAACAGCATGGAGTAAAGGGATCACAAGTTTTACATTGAATTTATATTGTGTGTACTCCTTATATATGATTCTTGCCTTTTTTTCAGAAGACTATGACATCATGTTCCCAGCATCTCCTACAGGAGATGGCCAAAACCAGACTGTAAAAGTATTTTAAGATGGAGTAAAATGCCAGCTGAGAATTTTTATTAGTATTTGGCACTAGTATAGAGTTGAATCACATATGAGACCATGAGCACTTCTGCTAGTACTGTAGTTATACTTTCATGACGTTCTGGTTTTCTATCAAAAGAAAATCATCTTCAAAGAAAGAAAACCCAAAAGCAGAAGCATTAATAGGGTTCATTAAGGCTGAAAAAGCATTTTACATCTCAACTATAATTAATCTAATTAAAATGCCCTAAATATTTTTTTTTCCTTAAAGTAGTTTAACAACAAAATTTCCCCATACCAGGGATAAGTATATTTACATTTTTCATACTAAATATCAAAAATATTTTTGCTTTTTTACGGTACTATTTTATTTGGAATGTAGAAAAAAGGCATATGTTACTTTTATACATTATTAATTTTAAAAACACTCTACCCCCGAAGATATTTAGGTGATTGCAATAACTTTCATCTTGAATGATATTAAGAAATAAATTCATTTCTCAAATCTCAATTTTTTTCCTAAAATAAAAGGAATTAAGGAAATTGCACATGGAGAAAAGGAAATTCCATGTGGAACAAAAGGTGACTCTTTCACCTGCTCCATGTGTGCTCACTTTTTATTTTGACCACTGTGCAGAACTGAAATGCAATAACATTTCTTCTGTATGTTTGCTGCAAACTTTTCTCCCTGACATGCATACTGTATTATTCCTTGTTCCTATTTAATTGCACATTACTTTAACCTTAATCTATGCACACAGAATGAACACAAAAGAATTTGACTCAATATATCTTTCCACAACTATTTTAATGTGAAATGGCAAGCTTAGCCAGCACCCCTCATCCTTGTCCTTCAGACACTGATACATGTGGCTAACTATGTCCATATGAGTGGTCCCACTAACTTCAGACAGGACTTTCAGATGCTCTGAAGTCGCTTAACTCAATCCTGCCCATCACTGGGAAGCATTATGGATCTGACAGGGGTGGCTGAGGAATGAACTTGCCACGCACTGAACTCGTCCTGGTCAAGCAGAAAGTAGGGGTAGATTGTGTTTCTTGAGCTAAGGTTCAGACTTTCAGTCAGAAGTCACTGTTCTCAGTACAGGAATCCCAGCATCCAGCAGTTTGTATTAAACCACAGATAATTAACAAAAATAATGTAAAAATGTGCTTTGATTTAGCTTTTAGTCACTTAATGCAAACTGTGCCATTAATAAGAAAGGATTTCTTGCTTCTTCAAATCATAGGATTTATAAAACATGTGGATTCCTCTGAATTTTTAGAAATTAAATTACAGAAATGGTGCTACAACTAGTCCCAGCTCAACAGCAGCTACACCTGAATTAAGGTATCTTTGACATATTTAAAAGATTATTACAAAAGGAAATAAGATACTGTGTCTGGAGCAGAAAAGACATGACTTTTGAGGTTCCATCCTCTTATAAGTAATTATAAAGTAATTATTAATTGCAAGTATGAATGGATTACAAGCCACCATTTTTTAAAGTAAATTTAAACAGTACTCTTGATCTCTATCAGTAAGTCTTTTTTCTGTTAACTAATAACACATTGAAGCCAAACCTTTCACTGCCATCTGTTCAAATGGAAACATGTGGTAGTAGAGCTCTAATACCGTGCCCTTGGTAAAGATATACCTTAGAGACTTCTTTTGGAAAACTTCATCGTTAGCAAACAATTTGTGGGCAGTTAATTTGCTCCCTTGCTGGGCTTTGCATTCCCACGTGTGAAATGTGCTATTCTGATGGTAATGTTAAATTAAACGAATGTACACAGGGCCATATTTACATAATATGGATTGTATTTACCCTGTGGGAAACTTGACTGTCCTGCAAAATATCATTATTTAACAGAACTGAGAGCATTTGAATTTATTTTTGTTGTTCTTGAGCTCTTCCTGTAGCATACAGTTGAAGAACGAAACGTCCTTTTATTGCACCAGTCCAAGCTTTCTTACATCGCAGAAATGAAAAACACCTTCAATACATGCAAACACACATGGAGCCACACACACTCATCTTGCAGTACAAATTCTCAGGGGGTTATGCTGACTAAAAAAGCATAATGTATTCACACCATAAAGACATTTCCTTTGTTGTTGTGGTTTTTTTCTTTTTCCTAACAATCATAAACCAAACTATTTTGAGAACATCTTCAAAAAGTATTGCCAGATTGTGACACTTATGGTGAACAGTGTGTTTCCTCAAACAGCAAAGTTCTTCTCCTGTGAGTATGGAATCCTAATTTTAGTATCTTAGGAGTTGAATAGATACAGCAATTAATATGTTTTGTGGTCAAAGATTATCAGGAGTAAATGGGATTAATTTTGACATCTCACATCTTATTGACCATGTTTAATGAAAAAATTTGAAGATTCAACAATGAACACACGCATTCCACAAACACTGTTCAGTGTTTGTTTTATTAGAAAGAAAAAAGTTTGTTCTTTAAGCCCTGAGATTTATAAATTAATTCAACAGATCAGCTGGTCATTAGCAAACTAGTAGTTCAAGAAACTGAGAAAATATTTTAAACTGATTTAAAACTTCTGTGGGTTAAAGTCCATAAAATAAGTGCTACAACTATGGTTACAGTTCTCAAGTTCTTGCCTTCCAGACATTCTTTCTGCTTATGAGGCAATGCGGCCCTTTCTTTTATGTCAAATATTTGGGCCCTGCCCCGCACCTGCCAAAACATCACCTGCCTACGGTCCTGGATGAAGACCATTGCTAGCAGAGGAAACTGGGGAAATAACAAGAACAACCTGCAGGAGTATTGCTTTTGCTACATCTCAGTTCCATTTTGCAACAATCAATAGCTTAAAGACTTCCAGAGAGGAAGGTCTGTAGCTGCATTTCCAAATCTAATTCTTCCATGGTTTTTAAATACCTTTTAAATCCCTCTACCTTTTTAATTTATTTTAAATAGTTTTTAAACCCCTCTACATTTTTTTATATTTATCTCTAATATTTATATGCAATGAGTTCCATGTTACAGGGAAATTCTTTCTTTGGCAGGCTTTATTACAAGTTCATGGTAAGAAAGCAGGACAGATTCTTATTTGCCATCACTGTAATTTTCTGATAGAAAACTCCCATGCATTATGTTTTCAGAAGCATGTTAACTAAGTCTCTCCCTTTTATAATATTGCAACTCTCTGAGGTATCAGAATTTCTACCACACAGATGATTAGATGGGACTTGTTTCTCTAATGAGGTGCCACTCATGAGTGACATGACCTAGAGAAAATTTTCCCTGCCCGTGGCAGGGGGCTTGGAATTAAATGATCTTCAAAGTCCCTTGAACTGTCATTCTGTGATATTTATGATTGCCTTGCCACTTCCTTGCAGGCTGATTCCTGCCCTAGCTGTGTTTGCCTGTTGCACTGTGCTTCCTTCATGTTTGGCAGCTATGCTCTCAGCCATCTTCATGGAAATGTTTCTTGTTTTCTGTAAATTAGAAAGTGAAGAAGAAGTAAAGCACCGTTGGGGTGTAACCTTAAATCTTAAAGATAGTGCAACATTCACTGAAATGAAAATGTTACTGGGAACATATTTTTCTTAATACAAAGGGTGTGGTGTGGGGAGTTTACATGAGAATATGCAGAGAATCTTTTTATGAATTTGAGTTTTCTTCATTAAAGAAATTTCCCGATAAATATATAAAATGCATAGTCTTACAAAAATTTAACTAAAAACTGCCTTTACTGAATACTATTTCTGCAACTTTTACACATAAGGTTTTCTTGTTTTGATTTTAAGTGATATCCTTGACATTTACAAACAGAACTTTCCAGCAAAAGTAACAGTTGAAAAAGCCACATATTTCTCAAAACTGAGCTGACCTAACACAATGTCAGACTGAAGTTACATTTACATGACATGCTGTTTTGCTTGTTTTCAGTGGGGTTACCATCTTATAGCAACATTTGGAAATGATAAAAGGATAAAGTGAGGACCCCCTGTCTGTTTATACTAACACTGTATATTCATAAACAGGAACGAATCACTGAGTACAAATCCCCTTAATTGTTTTATGGTTTTATTTATTTTTACTGCATTTTATATATCCCAATGAGAAGCACTAGGTTATTAATCATGTAGTAAGCCATATTATGTATGAACAGAATTGTATGTAAAACGTTTTCCAGTTTGTTTGGCTGCCAAAGAGATTATTTTAAATCATCTGTAAAATAACTCCACTCCTAGTATTTATTATAAATTGGCTAATATCACCAGTGTATTAAGTATTTATGGTATTTTCTAAAGTCATTTGTCATTGTAGAGAATATGTAACAAATAATGAAGATAAGAAATATTTCTAAGATCTCAAAATCCTGCAATTCTGGCACTATTCTTAGGACAATTTCTTAGCTGGAACCTAAATCAGCCCCTGAGGCTTTCAAAAATTATATTGGTATTATAGCCTTTTTCAGAGGAATATGGAAGGGAGGTCATAATGTATGTCAGAGACTCTATGCTGTCCTTGTGAGCAATATTCAGTTAGGTGAAGAATCTTCACATACTAAGAATAAAATTTAGTCTGAGACAGAATGTACTGACAATCCTGTGTGGATGTGATGCAGATGGACTGGTGATAATTATACGTGTACAAGAAATGCAGTGCATTTAGGTAGACATGAGAATAGCACATTTTCATTCATTAAGCTCAGTATTCTGACATTGACCATGTAGGAGCTCACACTGATTTATTTGAGGCAATTAAATGTAATTTAATAAATCATGAACTGGTTCATATATGAATAGTATCTGTTCAGCATTACAGGCTGAACTGCATTATCTGGCAGAGTAAAGCATTCTGTCTTAGCAGGCTGGTTTGCTATTAATCTATTGACCCAGAGCATCAGGCTTTGAGGTGCACAGCAATAACTGTTTTAACAGTGAACAGGAAAACCATATAAGAGCTGTGATATAGAGAAGGAACAATACTGAAACCAGATGAAAACTCAGGGTTTCCTTAACAAAAATGCGAATGCAATCTCCCAAAATATTAAAATGGTTAGGATAAACAACATTTCCCATACAAGAAGCACTGCTGGATCTTTAACAACAAGATAGCTGGACCTCATTTCTATTAAATGCTGTACAGCTTTCACTAGGTGTTGGAATTGTTATTTCAAAAAGAAATTATTTTTACTTCTTGCACACTAACATTGTGGCCAGTTAAAAGAAAGCAATCATCACAAATTGATTTGCTCTGGGAAGAAAAGAATTCTGTATTTGGGTGTAGAGTGGAAAGTCTCATTTTTATAGCTCTGACTCATTACAATGTTTGATCATTCAAATAGAGTAAAGGATCATTTACTATGTGATAGAGCCAATACTTACTTCAGAATACTTACTTATTCTTGTCTGCCTGGGTAATCAAGGCACCTGTGATGTCCTCATCACTTTAACACTGGCAGTCATGTTTGCTACCTTTGTAAGGCTCTTCTCCTAAACTTATTTAACTACAAAATCATACTTATTTTGTCCTCAAATCATGCATTTCAAATATATCTTCAAATAATTAGATTGTGGTAGCATCAGTGATCAAATGAGCGCTCATGGAAATTTAATTTTAAAATATTGTGAATTAATCTCTGAATAGAAATATTTAAAGAATAAAAACAGATGAGATTATTCCAACCAATTACACCTTAGCATTACAAGAAAATATGAATTTGCATAACTAAGCTTCATAACAAATAATTTGAAAAATTTATTTGTAATCTATTTACTTAGCTTCAAAACAAACCATAAAGAATCTAGTCCCATGTCTGACATGCCACTTCACTTGTAAGAGAAAGATTCTTATTAATTACTATGCACCACTTTCAGTTCTATAAATACGTTTTTTACTGAGGATTTTTGTCTCATTTGGGGCACAGTCACAAACGGTTTGCCTACATCACTAGTACTTTTTAACTTTGACTATGCCACAAAAGTATCATTTCTTGCTCAGTTGGCTGGTTAAGACCCCTAATAATGACGGAAATTAGAAGTCCTGACCAAAAAAAAAAAAAAAAAAAAGAGAGAGAAAAAAAATTAAAGAATTTATGTTCTGAAATCCATTCCTTCATGAGCTCTTGCTGGGGAGGCACTGCATGTATGCCTGGGATTCTGCACAAAGTCAGTGTAAAGTACTGTTACCACCACTGCTAACACCCACATGGTTGCAACTGCAAAGGGCTGAGAGAAGCTCTACAAAGACCTATAAAAACATCACCAAGAGGCTGCTTTCCCACATCATTGAGTAGCTTCATCTTATTTTACTAATATATGTCCATCTGTGTTTCCTCTTGGTCCTTTGCACTAATACTGCACTAATACTGTGGGCCCTGGAGATGCAGCGGGAATCAGCTGGAGGGGAAGAGAGTTTCCCTGGCAGACCGAGGGCTGAGGGGTGGAACGTAGAGCTCGTTCCTTTGGGCACAGCACGGTGACACCTAGGCAGCATCACCTGTCCCTGACTGACAGGCAGAGCTCAGGTGTGGTCATCCTTCCACAGGACGTGGTGTCATCTCTGCTGGTTGGCACAACCCTGCTGCAAATACAGATGGTTTAGAGGAGTGAGTTGAGATTATTTCACGGTGCCAGAGTTATATAAAAGTGTCTTTATTTTAGAAAATTTGAGCCAGCACCACAGATATTCTAAATCTACTTGAAGAAACTCGTGCTGCAATTCTGATCTTTTGGTTTCCCAATAGTTAAATTCCATTGAAGCTGCTTCTGATTTGCAAGGGTACGTTAAAAAAAGAAATCAGGCTAAAGCTGTGCTTCCCAATCTCTCTCACACATCTTTGTACCTTTAAAAATATTTGTATTTCTTGAAAAGAAATTCCACTTGATGTTGGAGGGAATAAAAAGTTTCCAAAACACATTATTCCCCCAGACTTACTTTGTTTCCGGCAAATGTAGAACAATGCTCAGAACTGAACTGGAATAGCAAGTGTCTTTTATTTGAAAAGAATGCTTACATTGTTATATGCAGTGTTGAGTCTGCATAATCGGAAATCATGAATTTTGTATCCCAGATCAGTAAAACACTCAAGCATTTGCTTAAAATTAAACTTAAATATGTGGTTAAGTGCTTTTCTGAATCCTAGCAGTAATAAAGGCTCAATCTGAGTAGGTAACCAGCAAGACCTGTAAGATTTTCAAGTTTTTATTCAGTGGGTGTAGGCTGGTGTACAGCAGTGGAAGGTAAAAGCTTGTTTACGGATCTTCGCTACTTTTAATGACCTGCAGAGCCATAGGCTTTAATCCATTTTATTAATTTCCTTAGTTTTCCTATCATTAATTTCTTGTGTGACCTTGAGATAATCATTGAGGGTCAACTATCAAAGGCATCTAATAAGGTTTATAAAATTCCTTAGCAAGCTGAACATCCTTAAAGATATTTTTTATATTATTTATGTGCTTTGAAGAATAGCCCAACATATTTAACTCTACCTCCAGAGCTGAAATTATTATGACACTTGTGAATATAACCTAAGAAATACTATCCCATTGATAATTTTCGTCAAGTATCATTGACATCATTAATCTCTACAAAATTTTCATGAGGTTGTCCGCAAGAATATTTTTAAAAATACAGAATTAGATGTGGCATAACTATCCAAAATAATAAAGTAATTGTTACAATAATATCTTTGTGACAGTACTCTGACATTCAGAGCCCAATGTTTAGAATTACTAAATATTTTAGCCTGAGAGGGATTTGAGGAGGACAGTGGCACCTCATGGAAGAGATAGCTTCAACATAAGAATGGTTTCCAAGGTGTTTTGGGGACCTGTTTGTTCTTACTTTACTGTGGGATATTTTTTAAGGAAACATAAAATCCTAAAAGGGTTTGAGACTTAAAACTTATCTTGTTCCAACTATCCTGCCATGGGTAGGGATGCTGATCACTACACCAGGTTGCTCAAAGTCCCATCCAGCCTGGCCCTGAACTCTTCCAGGGATGAGGTGTCCACAGCTTCTTTGGACAACCTGTGTCAGAGTCTCACCACCCTCACAATAAAGAATTTCTTCCTGATATCTAATCTAAACTTGCCCTCTTTCAGTTTAAAATCTCTGCTCTGTGTCCTGTCCCGATCTGCCCTTAGAAAAAATTCCCCCTCCCTCCTTTTAGTGCTGGAAGGTGCAGCAAGGACTGCCCAGAGCCTTCTCCAGGTCGAGCAGCCGCAGCTCTCCCAGCCTTTCCCTACAGGAGAGATGCCCTGCTCCAGTGATCATCTTTGCTGCTCCCCTCTGGATGGCCCCAGCAGCTTCATGTCCCTCCTGTGCTGTCCCCAGAGCTGATGCAGAATTGCAGGTGGGCTCTCAGGAGTGCAGGTAGTGGTGATTCTCTCTCAGCCTCCTGCCCTCACTGCTGGGGAGGCAGCCCAGGATGAGGCATTGCTGTAGTCCATCTCTGCTCCTCAGTGTCTCATCAGAGCAGGAGTGGCATCACTGCTTCCTGCTTGTGCACATTGTTCCTCTTTTGTAGAGTAGCCCTTGGTTCCCTTGTGACTCTTCCTGGTAATATTCCACTGCCCTGAGCCTTAGCACAGAAAACGGTGCCTGCCTCTCCTTAGCGGCACATAAACCCCAAGTTGTAGTCATATTATTTTCCTTGCATTGCAAACTCACTTTCAATGCCTCTCTCTGTGGTTCTGACTCCCTTTGATTATTAAGTCTAATGTAATTTTTCACGTGATGCCTTTGTATATTTTCCAAGATGAATCTCATTTTGTCATTCTTCCTGTTCATCTTTCTAATATTTCTGCTGATCTGTGCCAAAACTTATTGAAATCAATGTGAACCTTGGATCCATATCCAGGTTACTTTTTACTATCTGTCTTTCATCATTTTTTGCAACTCCGCCCTCTTACTCATCATAGGGGACTTTCATTAATGGGTGACTTCTCCTAGATTATTAGAGAAAATGTTAAATAAAACCATACTGAATACAGATCCCCAAAGTACCTCACTTGGAAAAGACCTTCCTACAGATCTATACTTTAATATTTTGTCTCCTGCTTTTGTTTATAGTCCTTCAGCCACTTTTCATTCCACAAGATAGTGCTCATTTAAATTAATTCAGCATTTTCTATCAAATAGTTTCCACATTCTGTGCCAAAGTCTTCCCCAGTTATTCATGCCCACACTTCTTCATGTCAGTGGGACTACATACAAGAAATGCATGAAAGAATCTGGTCTTTTCTCTCAATTATAGATTTTAATTTTTGGTTTACAATAATCTGTAATTTGAAAATCAGTATATCTGTTCTCTGCATTTTCTGTGAGCATGTTGTTAAATTTATCCAAATAGACAGAATAATCTGATTGTGCCAAAATATTATGAAAATATTTTCTTAATCTCTAAAGTGTGGGCATAATTTATGATAAAAAATTATGAAAATTGAACTATATTTTTACATACATGAATAATTATATATACACATATATACATTTATTAGAAACAAAAATTCTTCTCTTTCCACAGTCTAATTAATTATATGGCAGTAAACATTTTTGAAGCTGAATTATCTTTTGGAAGAGTGATGCTTATATTTATATTAATTGATATTTGGAACTTTCTGAAGTACTGGAAAGCAGTTGGGTTTTTTTCCCTTACCTCTTGCATGAGTTGGAAAAACTTCATTGTCGCTATATGGATCTGACATACTGCAGAAGATGCATCTTGAAATATTTTAAGTGATAATCTGAGAGACATGGAATCTGAGTCAGAAATCATAAAATTTACCATAAGATCAGCCAACACAATGCCTTTTTAATTAGCACCCTATCTGGATATTTAAATGGTGTCCCCAATTTGTATCAATAAAACTTGTCTAAAACCAGATCTAGCTGGAATAGCTGAGGAGCCTGTTGGTAAAGTTTCTGGGTCACTGATTAAATCCAGTACAGATCAGTAACAACGGAAAATTATGTTTGGAACCAAACATGGAACATTTTGATTTATTCGGCTTAGTATCCAGTACAAAGCTGACGATATAATTAAAAGAGACATATTTAAAACTGTTGTTACTCTTGGGAATATCTCAACAGAATACAAAGCTTGCAGGGGACTTTCCTGTGATCACAACCAAGTCACAAGTTTCAAGATGAAAAATATTAGCAAATAATCTTGCCCAGCTGCTACATATTCTCTGCTATGTTCATCAGTGCATATCAGTTCAGTTAGGTAAAGAAAATCACCATCTGTAGGTCTTCAAAGGCACTTATCTCTGCTCCTTAACTACATAGGGAAACTTATTTTATGCAAATGTCTTCATTAGGAACCTTAAATTGGAGTGCAAATCATGTGCCTAAATTTGTGAGACTGAGTCCAATCTACTAAAGAATGTTTAGATGCATCTATTCGGTGAACAACCCCAATCTGTCTAATTAAATGTTTAGGTTTAGGAAAGGCAAGCAGAGAAGTGTGCTGTCATGGGTTTAGTATTCACCAATTCAACATGGAAAAAAACTGTGATTCTACTCATCACAGCCTGAACTGTTGTATTTCATGATAGAAACCCTTTCAAAAAAGTGACATTATAAAATAGACAGAAGAAAATCTTTCCTTTTTCCTATATGTCCTACCCATAAAGACCCCCTTGTACAAAAGGTGGGTCAGCAACACCTCTGGCACCATCACTTCAACCTCACTCCTCAGTTTTCAGAGGTGCTCACACATCTGTTGGGATGGCATCTAAATATCACTTGAACTGAAATACAGGCTAGTTTTACACCTTCCCAGACTAGAGCACTTGCAGGATTAGTAGGAAGACACGATTTACCAAATTAATCCCTCGTCACCTATTTTTAAGGAAAAGTAAAAAATAAAATATGTATGTGTTTGAGAAAGGAGAGAAAAAGAAAATGAAAAAGAAAAAGAAAAAAAGAAAAAGAAAAAGAAAAAGAAAAAGAAAAAGAAAAAGAAAAAGAAAAAGAAAAAGAAAAAGAAAAAGAAAAAAAGAAAAGGAGAAAAAGAAAAAGAAAAAGTAAAAGAAAAAGAAAAAGAAAAAGAAAAAGAAAAAGAAAAAAAGGAAAAGAAAAAGAGAAAGAAAAAGAGAAAGAGAAAGAAAAAAAGAAAAAGAAAAAAAAAGAAAAAGAAAAAGAAAAAGAAAAAGAAAAAGAAAAAGAGAAGAAAAAGAGAAAAAGGAGAGAAACAGCTCCTGGAGCAGGTATAAGATAAATACACCAAAACCATAGACATGAAGCAGACACTGATCAGGTATACAGCAGGATGCCTGTTTAATGTCCACTTTGTACCTATCGCTTGTACAAATAGAAAGCAGTGGCTTCAGACACAGCCTTCACTTTACCTGCTCCGATATTGAACAGACCTTCTTTGCTACAGGAGACAAGAAGCAGTGGAAGTACAGGTGCTGAGAAATGATAGCCACAGGAAAAACCTGGACACACAAAATCAAACCAGTGAAACTTGGCTCTCACATCTAGGAAAAAATCCACCCAACACTTTATGTTCTCCATCAGATGCAAGAATCCATTTATATGCACATGGACACACAAGACTATATATATATATGTACATGTGTGTGTATGCAGAGAAAAGGATAGAAAAAGGAATGCAGGTTACAGCTTATGTCATTTTACTGATCTTGTTGGATTTCAGTGTCAGTTTGATTGTTTATTACCCCTTTCTTTTCTTCACTGACGTCTTCTTGATACCAATATCCTAGCAATATGTTACCTTCATAACTGATAGCTTGAAACGAAATTTCAAAAACTGCCTATGTTATATCAGTTAATTGTCCAGTGACTGTGGAGAAAGGAAACCAGAACTATGTATTTCAAGTAATGCCCAACACATGGCAAACATCAAGTGAGGAATGCAAGGCCTATGCTAGTGAAGAATGCAATAAATATAGGCCAAATCATAAACACTGCTATAATAAGACAATTGAGGAAGAAGATTTGGAAAGATATAATTGATTTCTGTACCTTTTCTTGTGCAGGTTCTGCAGGAAATGGATAAGCTCAAAACCATCACCTTCATGTCCAGTTTGACATAAGCTTTTTGAGCTCAGTATTCTTGACTTTGAAAAAAGGAGAAACATTCTCTCCACAGCATGAGTTAATCTGAAGAACTCTGGTTTGTGTTATGCAGGAAATAAGAGTTAGATGTTTACCGTGCTACCTCTGATCTTGAAAATCTGTTAACTTTGAAATGACCTGTACTTCACATCATTTAAACATGGTAGTCCACATCTTATTTTCTTCTGCCATTAACCCTACTCACCAATACTGTTGCAGGGAATTAAATGGGGATATCACAGTGCCCATTTGCACTTTTATATTTCACAGTCCATGGCTAATAATTCAACAGTGATATCAAAGACAATTGGCATTGTGTCAGAATAAGAATTATATAACTTGGTCCTGGACTGTAAGATCTTTATGGTAAGGTTGTCTGATACTTTATTTCATTATATTGTCAGTTTTCTTAAATACCAATAGCAAAAAGTGAATAAAACAGATTGAAATCCTCTTTCACTGACCATAAGAATATTATGCCAATGCAAATGTTCACTCTTTGTACAGTTTTGCTGAACAACAGAACTGGAAGTTATCACAGAGTGACTGTAAGTTAGTTGAACATATGCTGCACGGCTATGCTTCAAATTCCAGCTTTGCTTGGTACAGATTGTGATGGTTTTAACATATACCAAAAGAAAGCTTTTTACTGAGAGGGGTGTTGGACATATCAGTCCGGTAACAAGGACTTTTTTATCAACCTGGCAATATGAACAATCCAGAGGTTCAGCTCCAATACTCCCATACATTTTTACAGAATAAATAATATTCTTAGTGGTCTCCACTAATGGTTCCAGAGTATAGTACCTGCTGACAAGAACTGAGCCCTTCCGTGGAGGTCCTGACACCCTTAACCTTATCCACAAGAATTGCTTGTATATTAGTCAGAGATTCCTAATGACAAGGTTAGGATATTGAATAACTGAACTCTGCTTCAGCTTTCCACCTCCTAACTGATCCTCTGTATGTGCTCTATGACAGTATTGTAAACTGTCTGTAATAAAACTTACATAGAATATACACAGAGAGTGAGGGTTAATTTTAATCTTTCTAAAATGCTCAGATGAATAGCAGTCACAACACCTGTAAAATATCAAGCTTTTTTTATTCTTAAAAATAATCAGAGAAATAGAGAAGATACACTGCACACAGAAAGCACTGCCATACTTATTTCTTCTTTTACATATGCAACCTTTTCCTTCCAAGGACAAATGTCCAGTACAGGTAACATCAGGGAGGTTCCACTGACGTGGTGTACTGAGATGAGATATACAAAGTTCATCATTCAGTGTGATTCCATGTGTACCTGACACTCACAGAAAGAGCAAAATATCTGTGCAGGTAGGTCAATGTTTTCATATAATCTCTGGATAAATATCTAGAGCAAGTGAAAATACACATTCAGAGTGACATCCTCTACTTCCCTTCAGTTCAGATGGGTACTCTTTTGCAAATATATCCCATTTTTGATCCAGGAAAAAGTGTTTTGAGCTTGCAGTATTTCAAGATTTACCTAAGCTTGAAATCTTAGGTCCTAAGCTCTTCCACTGACATCAAAGCAAAGCTCCTCTGACTTCTAAGCTGCAAGTTCAGCCCCAATCCTGCCTGTGGGAAGTATGGACAGACAACAGAAACTTGTGTTCCCAAGCCTTAAGGTTTCCACCAAAGGTCCAGGAAAGAAAGAGCTTCAGCAAGGGCTCATGACATCTCGCGTCACTGGAGACCAGACCTTTAAGAGGGGACACAAGTCATCCCTTGGTCTTAGGCTGGAGTGGAGATGGGTAGAAATGTCTGTATCTCACCTTCAAGAACAAATGATTAAACAGAACAAGGGCAGAATTCAGCAAGAAATTCAGACACCTTAATTTAATCCTCTACCCATAGTCAAGTATTGCATGGGCGAGGTGCCTAAGGTACCTGAGTGGTCAATGAGGATGCAGTTAACAAAATTAAAGGAGCAGAGTGATTCAGATTCCTACAGGCTGGGAACAGACTCAGCTGCCTAAACACGAGTTTCTGGTGCCTTTTGAAATGCTGTAGAGTACCTGAGAGACCTGATGTCACAGCATGTGACACCTCACCTCTCTAGACTGGCACCTGGCTGGCGGCAAGTAAGATGTCCACAAAAGCATCATGCTTTGGTATGTACATGTCTGAGCACATGGCTGAAAGCAGACAAAATCAGTCTCAAGAAAAAATTTAGGAGATGCTCCCAAGAATTGTTAGCTGTATAAAATGTATAAGTTTTAAATGGCAGTGAAAATAGCCCCCATTCAACTCTTGTGGCTGCTGTGCCTCCTTCCACAGATGTTTTTAAGTTTCACTATGGCAAAAAATTCTGACTATAATTCCATTGAATACTTCAGAAATGAGATTCAACAGCAGGCCATTTCTGTTACAAACAATGAGTGACTCAGCAAGGGGAAGTTTGAGCTGGATTTGCACAAAAAATAAAGAAATAGGCATGGGCTGTCAGAAAGCAGAGTTTCTAGAAAGCCATTCCAGTTGTCTAAAGCTTTGACACATAGATTGAAGAAACATATTTTCTGTTCCAGTTACGTAAAACTGTCATTTACACTTAAACAGTCCACCATTTGGCATAAGAAAATTGTGCAGACAACTAAGACTACCATCCTACTGAGCAGCATGGCTAAAGAATTTCTGGCCATACATATATGAGGTGTAATTAAAACCTTTTCAGGATGACAATCCACATTGAAAAGAAATTGAATATATGATGCTTAGTTTATCTGAAATACTGTATTTTGGGTTTTTCCCCCATCATTCACTCACACATGTGGAACATGTGAATTTATTTTTTCCCTATCAAAAAGTTGTCCTATGGTCTCTTTAGCCATAAGCATAATTAATCTTGGTTTCAAAACCTACTGAGGTCCTGATCTCCATTGTGTTAACTTTTCTCCAGATTCTGATTTCACTGGCATCAAAGTGCAGGGCAAATATACTCTGACTTGAATGCATTAGCACAATGTTTGACTACTGTGGAACCAGACTGAAATCTGCTCAAAAAACAATAAATAGTAGAGCAAAGTCTCTCAAAAGCTGCAATTGTAACACATGCAGAAGAACACATAATCTCAGCACCAATGCTTGTTTTCAGACAGATATGGAAGCCTCCACCTCTTGCAGTCAATAAACTGTTTAAGAAAGGCCCAAAGCTCATCTGCTCAGTTTTCTCAGTCCTTTGGGCTCTCCATATTCCTTGGTGACCCATGAACTGTAGCCATCAGAACACACTGCACCTCATTAAAGTTACCACGCATGCATACTTTTAGATTTTGGATTTTCAGCATTTGGTCTCATGGCGTGAGTGACAATATCACATGACTGTTGGACAAATTTTGATAATAGATGTGCTAAGTTTGACTAAAAGAGCTGAGAAATAAGTTGCTCTGAAACTCAGTCAGATGTTCTGTGATGGGATGTCAGTAACTCTGCACACTGAACTTCGTTGAGGGAGGAAACATCTATTTAAGAAAAATTCAACTTCTGTAGGTTTCTCTGGGAAAAAACTACTTTTCCACTTGCTTTGGTTCTGAAGATGTCACTTTCTGACCAAGAGGTTTTAACACAAGTTGAAACTATGGGAACATACAAAGAGAAAAAAAGAAAAGTTTAATCTCTAGGTGAGGGAATATATCCTAATTAGTTATGTCTGCTCTGATGTCTGGCTACCAGCTGACAGACCTGACAGCTGATCTCTCTGAACCAATCCAAATTGGAAAAAGGTTTGCGTTAGGGTCACTTTTTGAGTGGGCAAAGGTTGGGGCTGGTTGTTATTTGAACTGAACTAGTTCATTCATCTCTAGTTACTCACATGTCAATACAATAGATTCCCTTAACATAGTATGCCATAGGCTAGAAACTTTCTGTTTTGTTTCTACCTGCACGTTTTCCTGGGCTGCTGCCAGGAGATGAAGGCAATACATCCTGGGACGAGAGAAAATTCTGGACTCTTCTGGAAGAGCTCCAGAAGGGACTATGAGTACAGACACTTCGGGTGTAAACCCTTCAAACTTTGTGCACTTCAGGACAGAGCTCAGGTCAGAAGATCATTTTGGTGCCTGTGAGCAACACAGTCTACGTGAAGATTGGAGATTTTTATGCTTCAGATTTTCTGTCACTATTTACCTTTTAGGATGTACCAGAAAGACTCATAATAGAGAGTTATATAAAATGCAACCAAATCAATAGAAATTCTTCTATCAATTTCAAAAGAAACTGGTTTAATTTTTCATCACCTAGGTCCAGGGAAAAAAAACAACCACTAGACAATTGCACAATCAGTAATCATTATTTAATGAAAACAGTCCATTTTTCTTATCTTACTTTGATCTCTAAAAATTCAAACTCTAAATATTCAGCCTTGTATCTTCATTATTCTTGCATAGTGACTCCTGAAAACAAAAGCTGCTCAATTCATAAATGAGAACATCATATCTGCGAGTCAACCTAAATAAATCATTAGAGAAAATTCTGCATTGGATATAGAGCTCACAAGTCCCCAGATCGACACCTAAAGGCACATAAGAAATGGAATCAGAACTGATCATCTGGTTTAAGTTGGTATTGTATTGCCAAGATAGAGCGTTTTGAAGATAAGCATGTTGTCATCTTCATCTCACTACCATTAACATGAAAACAAGTATTTTCTCTAAATAATAGATATTTTTTCACTCCTTTTTCTTCCTGCTTGGAGGACTGAGGTGCGGGAATATTTGCACTATAGATGATAGAGCAAAACAGGGTACATCTACTAAACAAATAAATTAAACAGTGTCTACTGTTGGCCCTTCCATAAGCAGTTCCTGGACACTGTTTGGAACTACATGGGATGCATGGACCAGGGGTTCCCCAGGGCAGTGTGGTTGTGGTACTCTGAACCCTCTGCAGGCTGAAGGACTTTGATACCTCTTTGCGCCAGGAACATCAAAGCCAGAGAAGAGTCTGGTCTTACTTGTATAGATACAGCCAGAGAAGTGCCTCCAAGAGCTGCAAATGCTCTGCAGTCCTATTAAGAATAAAAGGCAGAAGAAATTACTGTTTCAGGATTCATATCACATGAAAAGAGCAGAAATTTCTCCAGCAAAGCACTTCCATTTTTACATTGACTGATTCATTCTCCTGAGGTCATTTAATAGACAAAACATAAACAGGAAGTACAAAGCTGTATATTATATATGGCATATAAAAAACATAGAAAGGATCCTTCATTTATGATTTTTCCCTTTTTACAGATGGATGACTGGGTGGTATTGTTTTCCTACCTTCTCTTAGCTCTTCACATCTGTCCTCTGACATACTTTCCAAAACTTCCCTTCTCTGACCCAGTCCCCTTGCTGTATCCCACAACACATGCGTAGGATGTGCATAAACTTGGCCATTAATTATAAAATCTTGTCCACACACTTTAATAGAATTATGACCCACTGCTGATTACTTATCCTCCAATACATAAGCTTATTATCTTCTTCCCTCTTGTGTTGTTGAAGAAGGTAACAGGGGTCACCAATATAAATTCCGAGCATGTAGACTCTGGATTTTCATCTGGGAAACATTACAAACTTCTCCTTTCATGATTATTTTCTATCTTTTTTCTGGGTTCAGAGCACTGCTCACTAGTTCCACTGATTATAAATTACAGGATGGGGAGAGATCTGATGAAAATATTCACCTTTAAGAGGCCCAGAATTTTATGTCTGTGAGAAAACACATATTTTTCATTGCTAACAGATGCAGTTCAAACCACAGCCAAACAACTGCACATAGCTAACAAATATATACCTATGTTACACACACTGCATGTACACGTGAACACTTATCCTATATTATCACAGTCATTCAGCTTTCACTTTGTCATCATAAAAAAAACAATTGATGAACAGTTCAAAAGTTGTAACACTTTGCTGCGCAGCTGTCCAGAATGTCCCAGTGGCAAAGAGCAATGGCCATGACATCAAAATGGGTCAAAATAATGAATGACAGTTGCAGAATTCTTTTTCTTTGTGCCAGAGCTCCTAAATGCATCACTATTAGCATACTGATACTCCTTCAGACCCACTTCAGCTGCTGGAGATGGTACTGAAAAGAATATCAACTTCTGTTTTTAACTGGAAACTTATATTCGGGTTCTATATTTGGATACCACTTCACAGGTAAATGCTTCAATTTCCACATATGAAAAATGGAGAATAATGATATTGATCTCTGTGGAGCACTTTGAAATCCAAGACAAAAAAAATGCTTCAAGAAAAGCTGGAATTATTTTTATTTTTCCCTTACCATCTGTGGAGGGAAAAAAAGAAAGAAAGTTGATATAACAGAGACAAGATGTTTTGACAACTTCATATAGGCTCAGGTTATCTGAGTGAAGGGTGATATTTGCATGAGACATTCACCAATTTTCAAGAGCAAAGACAACAAAACCTAAAAACTGAGAGTTTATACTGCAAAACCCCTAGCACGTTTTAGGTCTGACTTGAAAGAGGGATTGTAGAGTAGTTAACATTCTATTTTTATTTGGTAGTTTTATCCAGCTGTTGCAGACATGTAGCTAGAATTTGGCTTCTGGAGTCCTCTTCCATGCATGTCAAGATTTGAGACCTGGTTTTCCTGTTTTAAATTGGGCAGCCATCCTGGAAACCATAATAAAATGCAGCACTGTTGACAGACTTTCTCATGGAAAGTTGAACAAAATGCTATAGAAAATGCTATATGCAGAAATGTGGTAACAGCTTTCAGTGTCTTCTAAAAGTCCCTGAATGTTGTCTCTTTTCTACTTTTCTGTGGTCCTTTTGGTTCTTGGCTATTCTTTTATAGGCTTGCTTTTATCTCACAGTTTACATCAAAAAGCTGCCACTTTACCCAAGTCAGTTGTCAAGATCCCCTTTATCATCAAAAACCAGTGACGGGCACATCTAGAGAACTGTGTGAATCTGTGTCGTATATATCTTTGGATAGGTCAAACCTTTTTTCCTTTCCATTGCCTCACGAGGATGCCCAAAAGGCAAGCTCAAATTAGATGCCTCTGTGTTTGATGGCTAAACTTAGGTGAGAAAAATCCCACTCCTGGTTGCAAATAACATCAAGATCTTCGCAGAAAACATAGAGAAGCAAGGTCCTGCCCCCCAAGCTGGAAGCTCAAATCAAAGTGATGGACATACCAGAGAATTGAGGGTATAGCAGCAAAGGCAAAAGTTATGGAAATAACAGTACACAGTTACTCATTTTAGGAATCCATCTGGTTAGGTGTGTTGTTTCATTTAAATGATGTGTAAACGCATTTACTTAATGGCCCTCATTTATACATTTATACATGTCATGTGAGCGCTGCAGCACACACGGTTTTAATTTGAAAACCTAAGGCACAAGTAGCAGACCTCACCTTTTCTGGATGCCGTCGGGTGTCAAAATCGAAAAGTTCAGCTTGTGCCCCTTCCAAGGTAATATAATACACACGCATCTGTGCACCCTGAGGTCTGCACACAGCTGCACAATATTTTATGAGATGTTGCAGTGGCTTCTGCTAGACTTCCTGACGTAAAACTACAAACAATCAAACCCTCCTTCCCCCACATCCCATTCTCTCAATCAAATGCCAGAGAAAGGAAATTTTTTAAGCTAACTATGTCCTTTAAACACTTTTGCTCTCCAGAGCAGGAGTTACCTCAGTATTTATAGGAGAGTGTGATCTTGGGTATTTCAGCTTTAAGCAGAAGGAAGCCAAACTTCTTAGCTTTGGTTCAAAACAAAAGTTTCTCTCAATAAAGTCTAAATCAACCTTGGAAGGCAGAAATAAGTATGCTCCACTGAGCAGAAAAGCATGAACTGACATTTAGAAACTGCTCACAGCTCTCCCAGCCACCCAAGAGAGAAATGATTCTGCAGTAACAGAAGAAAAATGCAACCCTGAAAATTGATATTGGTGCATTTACAACAGGATATCTGCGACACAGTACAATGCCCTGTCACTCTCCTTTTTTTTATATTCTAACTTTTTCACTCAGCTTGTATAATTGTTTAACCAGCTCCAGGTCAATAAAATAGAATATCACTTTTTTTTTTTTTAAATTTGATAAACCAAAATATTTCCTAATTGAGGCCAGTTCTGGAGAATTAATTGTTTTGGTTTTTAAATCACACACTTAATTTTGATATTTTGCAAATGAATGGTTTCTATCCAAAATTATGTTTCATTTTCATAAATAGTTTTATTTTTATTTTTTTAAAAAAGAATAAAAGCATGAGCAAAACATTAAATTAATTTAGATCCATGTAACTTTGCAGTTAACCAAAAAAACTGGAAATCTCACTAATCAAGTAAGAACAAAGTGACTTCAAATTCCTTATTTTTTTAAACCCAAAAAATAAAAAAACCCTGAAAATATCTCAACTATCTCAGACAATAGAAACCTGACCCCAAATAAAAAGTAGCTTACACCTTGGATGCAAATATATTTTAGCATTTATTTTCCTTTTTCCAGAAAATGAACATAAAGTTCACAGTACAATATTTTAAAATTCAAGAACAGGATGCATTAGAAATGAAACTAGTCACCATCAGGACTCTGAGCTACCCTTTACATGTCCACATTGGTTTCAAAAATATGTACTAATATAATGTTTATTGTACTTGTTATCATATAGGAAACCAATAAGGGACTCCTGTTATCAGAGTCAGAGTTTCAGTTACTAGACATCAGATGCACAAAATGATCAGAGTTTTGGCCATTTCACAGTGCCATGGACTCTTAGCGTAAGTCTGGGATTTTCAGAAAACCTTGGACAGAAAGTATGCAAATTCTAATACAGTTGAATGGGAACTGAATGCTTAATTCCACCAGTCTCCCCTGAAAATTCAAGCCTTAGTGCTGTAATGCAGTCATTCGTATTTTCGCTCAGCAGTATCCACAACAATAAACTTCTAGGTGGAAATCCTTTGCTGGTGGCCCTTCTCCTGGGAAATGACAGGGAAAAGAAAAAGTCCTGTGAATGACATACCTCCCAGTACAACTTCACTTAGTACAGTTCCTGCCTAAAACTCGAAGCACAAAGTCATGGTGGCATCCTGCTCTACGAGCGTTCAACAGCCTGACTCTGAGGGATATACGATCACTCTTTTCAAGTGTTACCCTGGAAACAATTTGCCTCTTGGCAGACGTTGCATACTTACACAGGAAACTAAATTTAAATCCTTAGGCATAACATCTTGGTCATGCCTGCCCTTTTGTTTGAACTCCTTTAATAAAACTCTTGCCCTCACACTTGGCTGTACTAAATCCAAATATGATCTTTGCTTCCTCCTCATTATTAGTTCAGAGGGAACACTCTAGTAGTTGAATGCAGGGTTATCCATTACCTAAAAGGAAAATGTGCCAACTTGGAGCTCTGTTCATTGACTTACATGATGTTTACCCAAGGATTTTCATGCAACTGGCTTATAATGGCCATGTAATTTGCCTCTTCTGAACAGCTTTACAGAACTGGTATTCATCACCAACTCAGACTTTTCAACATACAGCAGGTGAGTCAGTTCATAGGTGAATTGGGAATAAACAACAGAACAAGGTGGAACATTTTAAAAAAGAGAGCTAGGCAAGCAGAGCTGATGCAATCAATCAAAAATATGATTGTTAAATGAGTAGTTTCAGAGAGTGGTGATGACAAATGAATGGAAATATTATGTACACAACTTAGACTCATACCTGGCTGAAGGCATATAGTGCAACTGGAAATTTTGGAAAGAAATATCTGCCCACCTGGCCAGCAAGAGCAGCACCTTCTAAACAGAGACTAAGGCAGGTCTCCACCTTTGCTCGCAAACGTGGGCACACCCAAATAGGACTGGGGAGGGGAAAGCAGCTTGTCATTCTACAGGACACATGGGCTTGAACTCACATTGCCTATTTTAACAATCATCCCTTCTCAAACACTTACAGAATGGCAGTGGCAGGGCACAGATCAGGAGCCCACGTTGTCCTTAGTGATGGCAAACTGCCAAAATTTGTGTCCAAATGAGCACGCTCAACATCTCAGAGCCCTACTGGAAAAGCTAAGACCTCCCACATCAATAAGGGGTGTTGGGGATTTTTTCTATCCTCCTGTTGTTATCTTTATATTTTCTTTTTTAAGCTGATGCTGAAGCAATCCCAGTGGACCTGGAAGCACATGCAAAGGGAGACTAAATTGGATCCAAGTCTCAGAAGGATGAAATAAGGATTTAACAATACCTCTCAGACTTAACTCCACTGGTGAGGTAGATGCTGGCAGGGGATTGTGAGGAATTATGCAGAGTGTTGCCTCCTGCTTTTTTTTCTTCATAAAATAGCCTGTGAGGCAGAGAGTGCCTTAGACATGAGCAATGTTTTTGTTGGGAATGGATAAGTTTTAGCAGTGGGGGGAAAAACAATTTTCAAAATTTACTTTTCACCACCGTGCAACACCTTGAAAATATTTTGGCAAAAAATCCAGGTGTTGCGCAGTTCCAGGATTCTATCAGAGGCTCCGTTTCTTTGGCTGGTAGAAGTGAAAATGCTACCAGCTTGTTGGAGGAAATAAGAACAGCTCTAATCAAACTGCTCAGTGGAGAAACCAGGAAAAAGAGAGAGCATGTGAACTTCACTGTGTCTCATCTAAAGCATTACTAGGCATGAATTAAGGAAAGTTAACCTTTTTTCATCTTTCAAAAATTCATCACAAATTAGGGCTGTGTTGTGCTGGGTGTTTTCAGAGACATGTCAGGAAGCAGTTGCTGTATGTCACTATTTAATGCAAGTAAATGGGATGTACAAAGGATGAAAGAAAAAAAATTCCACAGTCATTTTACATGTCATGATCAGGAAAATGATGTCTTGCAGAAATTCTCACAAAGAGGTTATGATAATAAGGAACTGCATGCAGAGCTCTCAAGTCTCATTCTAAAGCTTCAAATGCAAGCATTTTCTTCTCAGAGGTATGCTGCTGCTCTGCTGATGGCAAAGGAATTAATTTTGCAGAATGACACAGGTAGAAACAAAAGTTAAAGCTGGCCAAAAGCATAGTTACAGAACCAGATTCACCAATATGGTCCAGTGGTTTTATGTTACCCCAGTGACACAAGACAGCTATAAAACTAGATTAACTAATTTAAGGCTGCTGTGTGTCACCAGAAAAGTACAGAGCAGCTGGAATATATATGGGAAATCTATATTGCAGTGTTTTACCATTCCTACCTTCTCACTTTTCTGACTTTCTCATCAAAGATTAGTACCAAATCCAGATGCAGTGAAAATACATGGAAAATAAATACTGGAAGAAAGAAAAACCAAGCATTTAACAGCAGTAACCCAAACAGGTCATAATTTCTGTTTCTTAAGTTAGTATGCAAGCAAATTTTCACTAATGTGGTTTTTAAACTCACTACAACCAGATTTTTTTTAGGAAGAGACAGCAATATTGAGTTGGCTTTTATTAGCACCACGCCATGCTCCACAACTCTGAAACCAAGAGCTTTTGAGAAGCAATACCGGAGGTCTACAGCAGGCTAAGAGCTTGTTAGCTTATTGAAACAATTTCCAAAGATTTCACATCTGCCACCTCTCATGTACTTCAGACTCTGGCAATTTCATTGTGCACAATTATCACTGTTTGAAAATCATATCTGTAATATCTGTAAACCACATTTGGAAAACAGTTTCTTGCTGTCTAGGTGTAGCTTAAATGGCACACAGCCAGTCTAAACTTTTCTGAAGTGTAAAATTTCAAAAATTACAAATAAAGTAAGAAAACATATGCAAATTTTTTAAAAATTTCTTTCCTGTCTCCAGAGTAATAAAAGATTTCAAATATCAATTTCAAAAATGTGGGGGAAATTCTAAAAATCTGTATCTGAAGTTGATTTCCCCTATCAGTTCATGTAATACTACATTAAGGCTTTAGACTGAAATCTGAAACAGTCGCAAAAGGGCAGAAAAAGAATTCCTTAGCAAAAGTTAAATTAGTTAGAATTTCCTAGCAGCGAGAATGATTAAATTTTGGAATGACTTACTCACACTAGCCTATCTGTAAGAAAAGACAGGAGATGGCTCACAGCCTGTGTGCGAAGGGGAAGAAGATCTGGCTGAACATCGTGGAATGCGTCCTCCTGGCATGGGAATCTCAGAATCTGAAGTCCTCTGTTCATCCCTTACCTTCTGTGCCATGAACATTGCTGCAATGTTTGCTACTCTGTAATAAGATAATGAGGCAGAACATACCTTCGGGGAATTTGAGGATTATAATAAATGAGGGGAAGTCAGTGAAAAGCTGAGTTGCTGAGATTCAGTTCAGAGGGAACCGGGTAAACTTGAGGACAGAGCCAACAGAAAACTCCTGAAGTACAACGAAGAGAAGTGCAAAGTCCTGCAACTGAGACAGGAAAGTCCAGGCATCAGCACAGACTGGGAACTGTCTCAACAGCAGACCTGGTGGGAAGGTGAGAACCAGCTTGAATCTAAGCCCACGCAGGCCTCTTATTGTGAATAACACCTGTTTGGCTGCGTTGGGAGAAAAGCATTTAAGGGTTTTTAGGGACTCACTGTCATCTTCCATTTGCCCCCCTGCCATGTCACATTTTGAGCCCCTCAGTGCCTGTTTGTATTTAGACTATGGAGTTAGGCTTTAAATATTATATGGACAATTGCTAGGGGAATAGATTCTTGGAGTGGGGTTGCAGATGTTTAATGTTTTGAGACAAACAGGAGGTCCAGATGAGACAGTTTTTGCTTGTGTCTTCTGTCCTTAATTTCAGTGCAATCTAAAATAACCAGCTCTATGAAGTCAGTTCATTTCACTGATGGTTTTGGCAGAGTTTCTCTCCCACCCTGTTGCCAGAAAACATGGCAGAGTAAAATGCCTGTTGGACTGTCACAGCTTTAGGCCTTATGACTCTGAGGGACAAATGCCAAGGCAATCAGCGTGCCGGGGAAGCTGCACACTCCACGAGCTCTGCAGAGTTACGTGACCTTGTAAAAGGGAGAACTCACGAGGTCAGAGGAGAAAAAAAAAGACACGGAATGAAAGAGCAAGGAGCTACAGAGCAATTAATCCCCCCATATAGTCTGCACTGGACTACTACTGCCTCTAATTCATCTGAGCAGATGCTATCTGATCTGATAATCTGAATACAGTAATACAAAACAAAAAAATTCAATAATGGTAGCAAAATAACCCCTCCCCACTAGGAATGTGATAAGGGATTTTGCAAACCACCAGACTCCACCTAGCTTTGCACCTTGCCTATCCTTGCTTTATGTTGTCTTAGTTTGTCTTGCCTTGCATTATCTTATCAAAACACCACCGTCTGAACTAGCTGAGAATAGCGCAATCCTAATTTTTCCACCAGTTTTTCCAGCCTGTATTAAATTTACTACTCATGGATGAATAATCTGTTATACTTCTGCAACAAATTAATTGCAGGCTGTTACAGAATGAGTGATGTGGGTACAAATTCTGTGAGTGTCTGCTATATAAAATTCAATATAGCCTTTGCTTTTGGGATAATCCTGTGCCAATGCATTTGGCAAAAAGCACAGCATGTGTGCACACAACACGAGAAACTTTCAGGTCAGTATTGACTGTTCAATATTTATGTGTTTTTCAAAAAAACTTGAGAAGCTATAGAAAGGATTGCTCTGAAGTATTCCTGCTACCCTGTGTACTTCATAAACTGCCTTAGGTTTAACATATGGTGCTTTTTTCCGAAGTATATGTAAATAACTGCTTTTGATTGCTTTCAGAACTGCACCCAGCTCATCACTGTAATCCTACCATAAAATATACGTCAGTTATTAAAAAATGAACAAAAAATCCACAGGCATGTGAATGTCATGTTCTGTTAACCTGGCTTTGCCATCTACACATATGGTGCATGGAGGAGTGGAATAGCTATGGTATAATTAAGATTCAGTCCTGCAAATAACTTCATGAGTTTAGCAATCACTGGTTGAGGGATGGCTCTACTGAGGTCTGTGCTATGCCTGCAATTCACACCACTTGTTGAAGATGATTTATCTTTAAACTATCTCCTTAGGTACTGCTAAGAGTACAACTATCCCAGTACAGAACAGAGGATGGATAAATTCATTGAATTGTTACCCAGCCTTCTTTTGAGTTTTGCATCTTGAATCCCTTCCTGCATTTCTAGCTACATTCCTCATAGATGTCCAGGCTAGTTAATGTGGAAATGGCTTCCGTCTACATATGTAATTTGTAAAAACAGTAGAGAAAAATCCCCAGGTGGTGAGAAGTATTTGATACAATTAGTCTTTTACAATAGTGTACCCATGAAAATATGTTTACCTATGGATATGGACCTCTTCTGGGGACAAAAATCCCAGCAAGTGGTATAGCTGAGGCACTGAAGGACACAGGAGTCCCTGTACTGGAGGGAGCTCTATTCCGAAATACTTCAGAAAATGTGGTTTGTCTCAGTTTAGCAGAACACTCTGTGTTGTGAATCTGCAGCCTCAGTTGAAGTCAGCAGGAGCTGCATGTGTGCAAGGGAAGAATTTGGCCCATTAGGACCTAATATGGCGCATCAAAGGAAGATAGAGCTGGCATCTTTCAGAGGATTTTCTGATATTCACATGCAACTGTTCACTGTGGGTGGCATTGAACTGGGTATGAACGGATTGGAGCATAGACAGGAACCAGAGCAACTGCAGCTAAGAGGAGGTCTGCAGACCACCCCCAGGATGCTGAAAGACCACCAGTTTCCTTCAGAACAGTGAAGGAGGCAGGGGGAAATGGAGACTACAGGCACTACAGTTCCTTGTAACAGAAAGCAATTTATTGTTACCAATGGGAACTGCAGCTGGGAGAGAGGCTGAGGGTAATTTTTTTTTTTTTTTTTTTTTTTTTTTTTTGTGCTTGAAACTAACTTCTGAGGCCTTATTGAGAAAAAAATCAATAAACTTGGTAAAGTGGTAGAAACATGCAGCTTGGGTAGCATAGGGTCTCAGATTTTAGTCTACTCACTTCAGCAGAGTTTTTGTCCAGCCATTTGAAGATCATACCTTGTTGTTATGGTGAAATGCACACAGAACAGTCTGATGTTACAGTTTATTCTTGTTTCATAATGCACAGGTGCATGAACATATGCATGCTAGGCTCTCTGTCTTTGTTTGGAGACTGGTTGCTCTCGTCATGGTCACAGCTCACAGATAAAAGCCACGTATCTGAATCCAATACGCTGTGTTTAAAACCTTTAGATACACTGCTTTCTGCACTCTAAGGCTGTGTTCTGGTTTCTCCTTTCCTGATGTGTGTGGGCTATCCCATGCCCCTCATTACTCCTCAGATCCGTCGTGCCAGACCCTCTCACGCTGGCAGCAGCAGCGTGTGCGCTTTGGTGATTTATAATCCCGGGCTCCTGGGGAAGAGTGTGTTTCACTGGCAGTAAAAGAGGTTGTTGTGCAGGTGGAAACTTGTTTAAACAAATCTGAAGTTGTGATATAATGGAGGCTGGTAGTTTAACATAGGCTGACTGTCCAGAAAACCAGTGTTATTTTACGTAGAAGAAACCTGCCTGAGCTCTTCATTTCAGAGATTTCCATCAACTGAAAGTATTATTGGGGCAAATATGAAACTATAATCAAATGGTCATGCATATCAGACTGCAGGTGGCATGCATAAGAAAAAATACCAAGTTCTTGTTGTCAGCATGGTTGACAAATTAATTGTGCTTTCACAGCGCATCAAAGTCTTCGTCTTAGAGTCCTGCTTCCTGTAAACAAATTTCAGATATAAAAATTTCTTCCAAATCCAGACATTCTGCAAAATACTAAGAATATAAGTGAGAGGAAAAAATAATGTACTGGTAGATAAATCTCAGATATTGCTGACTAACTATTCTTCTTTGAGTGTTATACTCCTGTGATAACAACAGCACAGATAATGCGATTATCTACAGACTATAAACGTGATTTTCCATTCTGAAAGTTGAATGGAAAGGTTCAGAGTGCAAGTTTTGTTCAGACAACCATCCAGAAATCTGAATGTTTGTTGAAATTATCTGAACCTATCAAATCTCCAGTTTGAACTGGCAGTCTCCTGAAAACCAGCATTTCATGTGAGATTTCTGGCACTTACCTCTCAGGTGCTGGCCAGAAACGTCATTTTTGTTGTGTTAGAGTTTCAGTAATGGCAATTTCAGTTGATGGCAATTACTACTGTCATAATAAAAACTCTCTCTCTACTTCCTCTAGAACTTAAAAAATATTTGGTTGCAGTTTGGTTCTGAAAGCATGAAAAGGTTGAGAAGAAGGTTTTTATCTCCTTTTCCTGGGGTTTTTTTTCCGATTATTTTTGTCTCTTTTGAATCAGTTCTTTATTATCTCAGATGAAATGTCCCAGTAGTGAAACAATTTTAAATTTTTTTTAGATCTGGTAGTTCTTGTGCCTCCTCAAAACATCAGACCTAAAAAGCAACTGTTACAGTAGTTTATTTCTTTGTCGTCAGCTCTGTCTGTTGAAAATTAAAACATTTTCCTCATCTTGATGTGTGGCATATCTGACTGTGAAAGCCCTCGCCATCTGGTTTAGGGCCTGTAGAACTTAGCATGGAATGTGAACACCATTGTAAGAAACTTCCAGTGTTTGTTTTATTTCATTTCAGACACAAACTAACTTCATAGCATCTCAATACAGAGCTTTTTTCTTGGTTTGGTTTTGTTTTTGCTTTTGGTTTTTTTCTTTTAAATATAAACTGCTTTAGATTAAAAAACAGATTTCACATCCTATCCTTTTAGGCTCCAGGAAAAGTCTGACTAGGGAACTATTTTTTTTTACTGTACCTGACAAAAGTCTGTGCTCTAAGGCAAAGCTGAAGTTTCTCTCGTTTAACTTTAGCTGTTTGAAACAGATACTTAGCTGAAGCTAATCATGTGTGTACCCTCTGCTGATTGCTGACAGGTCTCACTCAGCCCTAAGCTTGTCAAAAGTCTAACAATCTGAATCCTAAACTTTGGTTCATCTGGGTGGAGGAAAGTAGTTGCATTGTGCTGCCAACAACGCTTCCTCTGCCCCTCAGCAGCAGATTTTACGTTTTGGAGCTTGGGACAGTTTCGCCTTTAATGTTGAACCTTTGCAGCCAACAACAACAAAAAAATCAGTAGAAATAAACTCAGTAAAGTGATATCAGCTCAGTTAATTGACAGGATTATGTTTACAGGAAGGTACAGGAAGATGCTCATTACAGTGGACCTGCTTTCTCACTCAGACGAGAGACTGACAAAGTAACTTCTGGGTTATTCATGGTCAATTACATCTCAGAGTTGTTATTTGAGACAAGAGAACTTTCTGGATATTCCTAAATGGACAAAGCCATACTTCTTCTTAAAAAGGCTGTTCCAATGGTACAAATTAAAACACACAGATATGCTCCTTAGTTCATAGGTGCTGTATCTTCAAGTATATATGTTGTCAAGTAGAAACTTGTGTTTGCTTCAAGCTTTGTTTCTAGTGTGTATTTATTTTCCCAGGTTTAGCATAGTTAGCATCTGTTCCCATTTCTACTGGGAAAATGCCTGTACCAGCACACTCAGATAAGAAGAAATTTGTGTTTCAGTTGAAATATGTTCCCTATAGAGCTTGCAGGTTTCCTCACTAGTTAAACTGCGACAGGTAAAATCTTGCATCCTGCTTAAAAATCTTCACTGCCAGTCCCATGACTTTAATTTAATATTTCAAAGTGAGTTCTGACAGCATCCTGTTAACTTTCACAGCTCAGCCACAAACCTGGACGCTGACTATTCTGGTTTATGAAACCAACTGTGAAACTTAAATTTTTAAACAATTATTGAAACCTTGGGGTTATAGTGATTCCACACCAGTTAAACTAATTCTTCTAAGACATATCATCTGACTTGGCTGCTAGCAAGAATTTCTGCAGTAATGTACAATTTTTTATATACAGAAGAGAATTATTCATTCTTTATCTCTGACTGCAAGTTTGCTTGCAGTCTTCTGCAAAGTTATGCACCGTTAGTCTAAAACCTGAGGGTTATTTGGCACTCTTGAAAACCCCAACCCCTCCTTTCTGCCTCTCGTACGCTGTTGCCCTGAAGTTAAATCCCCTTCCTTAAAGCCCAATTCAGATTTGAAAGCATTGACTCTCAAAAGAAGTTTCATAAATAGCTCAAAGGTTACGACTAATTTGTAAAATAAGATAATATTAGCAGGTAACAAACAATACATATACAGTGGGTTTGAGTGTTGCTTTTAGCTTAACAGCTCATCATCTGCTGATTATGTAGGATAAAGATGGGCAAATAGTCCAGACATAACATGTTAGCATCTCTTTACTGAGAGTCTTGACAGCAGCAGTGACTGCCCACAAAATCAATGGGAGATTGACAAATTCTTTCTTGCTCTTAGTGCTTAGAATGCAAGCATGCAAATATGCAACCATTTGCCAAACATTCCAAAATATTAATATGCCTGGGAGCAGGATATGTGGCAGACAGAATCTAGTAAGTAATATAGCACAGTTTCTTGATGTCTCATCATCCTGCTGACACCTACTCTTCAAAAAGTAGAAAATCCAACAATCCTGAGACTGCTTCTTCCTGAAATTCCTTAGAAATCAGAAGTCTTCAAAAATCTTGAGATTTCATGAAATATAGGTAACTGATTTGTTTTCCTCAAAATTATTCTTGGAAAGCTGGCATTCTGGGCACAAGCCAATTGCCCTTTCATTCCTTTCTCAGTCTCTTAAACACACAGTTTATGGAATACAGAGTGTAAAAAGCTATTACTTTCAGCTGTGTGATATGTTGAAAATAATTTTCCCACATTCTGGTTTTTTTTTCTTTTTTTACAAAGAGTTCTGTCAACATCCTAGCAGCCTCATAATGCATTGTCTGGGGCCAAAAATTAAAAGTCCATTTATCTTGTAGCTGCAGACATGTCTGTGAGTTGAGTGACATAGTAGCTGGTCAATATTCTGTCAGTTCCTACTCAGGCAAATATCAATAGGAGCTTTCTTGAAGCTGTAGTGATTAAAAACAAGGACTTTGGGTTCTGGTGATCCAGAGGTTATTTCCTAAGTAAAACCTGAGTATGGGACTGAGAATTTGTTTTAAGATTGTTTAATTCTACGACATTGTTTTAATTTACTACACATTTAGAATTTGGCAGGAAGTAGTGAACGTGCTTTGTTTGACATCTGCTGACCTCATTTAATAATTGTTATTAATTCTTCTATCGCAACTTCATTAGGATCATATTCCTTCCCATGTGGATGCCCTCTGGTGGTGGATTAACACCTCACCCTGTGCTGATCATCTCTGATCACAAAAACATTAATTCTGAATTGCCTTCTTGATACAAATAAGCTTTAATTTTACATAAAAAATCCTATCAGAGATTAGTCAACTTCTGAAACAAGAATGCTAATTTCAACCTGAGGGTGAAGGAAGTATGTTTGCTGTAAGCAGGATATTAATGAATAATTATTCAGATGCTTAATCGAACAAGGTCAAATTCGAACATTGTTGAGAACATACAAAATGCAAATCTAATTTGTCTTCTGTTGAGATTGGAAGTCTTGAAAACAGCCTTGTCCCTTGTTAATCTGTTATTTCTGTTTTGAAACCAAACCCAGGATATGCAAGGGAGAAAAAACAGAAAATAACCCTCAAAAAATGGAAAATCAGCAACACAAAAAAGTTTGAAATTAAAGGAAATGTCAGTTCTCATTTTATTCAAATCGAATTTGGTTCTAATCTCCAGTGCATTTCTCCACCCATAAAAGAATTCTGCTCCTAAGATACGTATTTTCATCTTCATGTGACATGATTGCACACAGACTCATCAGGCACTGATTTATATTTCCAAACAATATTTAAACCCATCCAAAACACAGTATACATCCAAAGTGAAAGCTAAGTTAGGAAACTAAGTGGTCAGATATTTAGGAGTGTGATTGGGTCAAAAGAGTCTAAACAGAGGGGAGTTGAGTCTTCTTTTTTTTAAAAAAAAAAGAAGAAAAATTAGGATAAACACATTACTTTCTCTTCTGGGGACAAAAACATGTGTTGATTTGTCAGCTATCCACAGACATGAAGCTGAATTTTTTTTTTATTTANGCAGCTCTTGGTGAAAGCATCAGGAACAGCCCCAAAAGGGACAACAGAATTTCTATCCATCCAGACCCAGAGGAGAGGAGAGGAGAGGAGAGGAGAGGAGAGGAGAGGAGAATAAACCTGATGAAACACTGAGCAATGTATAGTAGGAAAGTGAAGTCTGAAACACCTTCGGAGCATGCCTCATTAAGACAACCAGTGCTCCTGAAACCAAACAAAACCCTTCACCAATGACAAAATTTGCCTAATCAAGATGAATAAATGAGCTTTACTGTGTAGAATTTTAGAGAAATCAAATGTAGAACACTCTTGGCATCTCACATTCTCTTTTGTTCTCATATGTTGTCTCATGTTAATGGAGTAAATGAATTTTGAAGATTTGTCTCTGTGTCTGACAAGGAAGTACACTTCTCATAACTGGAGAAAAGGAGAGAGATTCATCTTACCTCTTAGCTTCAGTAGCTCATGATTATTGGGCTGATGGTTCCTGTCCAAATCCTTATTTGTCAGCTGTCAGGAGGGCTGTCATGCTAATTTTTCTATTTCAGGATAAACATTACAACATTTCCTTACTGATGTAATGGAAATTTTGCCATTTGATGGTATGAACATGTTATATAGTTAAGTATCTGCCAGTCAAATCTGGAAATTACTTTATAATCCTATCTCAGTGTTACGCTTTTCTGGACTTTCTGCATTAAATAATGGTGCTTTCCAATGCTTTTGCACTAAGAGTCTATCTGTTTATTTATCTTACAGTATCAATTTTTCATTCATTTTTGCAGTGTTTGCAAGTTATCCATCCCAAACAGGAAGGTCCTCACTGGAGTTCATGAGGCCTCTGATGCTTCTCTTTTTGTAGCAATAAATCTCTGAGGTCATAGATTGGGAAGCAGTGATGATGTGGGGTTTAGAAATAAAGGATACTCACATGATTATAGCCTTCTTGGTGAGAAGACTGTATGAGGAAAACTCTGAGACTTTCTTTAAATCTCTCAGTCTGGTCTGTGACAGCATCTTTGCCCCAGGTCCCTAGTGTGAACTAGTGTGTGTTGATGGACTGCAGTTTAATTTTTTAATGTAACTGAAAAGTGATTAAAAAATCAAAATCAAAGACTAATCCAGCTCTGGGTCTGACTAAATGTGGCTGGAGGATTTATACCATAAGTCTGAGGCTCTTGTGCTCTGTCTGACACCAGGAATGTGGCAGCTGTACACTGTGCCAGCTGGAAATTTTGCCACAGTCAGTTTCAAATGAAGCCTTTAATAGGGTTGCAAGCATATAGATCACTGGCACCTTTTCTCCTTATCTCCACGGGAGGAAAGGATGCAATTTCCTCAGAGACAGGAAGAGAAAGAACCTTATTTTTCAGTGAGTCACTCTGATCGCTCTGCCTTGGAAATATGACACAGAGCCTCGAAGCAATGAGGATAATGGTTACATTTAGTGTTACTGAACATAATGCTATTAATATTTTCAGCTGGGCTGCTTCATTAGGAGAGAATGCATGTGGTGGAGGTAGCACCTGTGGACATGGCATTTAAGGCTGCATGTGATAATATTGCAGCTGGACTAGCCAGCCTAACCAGTTTCTTTCATTCATCAAACCAAGAAAAATCATAGTGGATTCCATTCATCTTCTGCCTTTGAGGTCTGAAAAAGGTAAGGAGAATGATTCTGGGGAGTCAGAAAGAAGCAGCTGGAACCATTTCTCCTTCTGGGTCCTGGGGGAATCTCGAGACTCCCTGTGGCAAAGCAGGAGAGGTCCAGTTCACCAATCAGTCATGGAGAGATTTCTCGTGGCCGCAGCTGTGAGGAGGCACATTTTAGAGTTACTGATGCCACCTCCATGTTCTGCTTTTTGTGAATTGTGGCAATGTAGATGGGCATATTTTGAGTTGGGTAGTTAGCACTTTCTCAATTACTTTTGCTACTTTGAGTTAATATTCACCCTCAGTTTTTTAAGACTTTCCTTCCTTTTTTCCTGCTCTCGCACCCTATTTCTTAATATGATTCCCTTCATCACCAAAGTCTTGCCAGTAAAAAAATATTAGTGTAAATGAAAGAAAGTTATTTTTCTTATGTGAAGAAGAATAAAACAACTGGAAACATTCCATCAAAAGACAAAGACTATGTAAGGAATTTAGAAGGAAATACTTTTTTTTCTGCAAATTGGCCCAGTATTTTCCAGTAAATCTACCTAGGATCTATTTTAGAGCTTTATATATGGAATATATAAATACATATGCTAAATAGAAATCATAAAATTAATCTCATAACTATGATTCCTAGAAAAATAAAATGTAGTTTGCTTTACATTTCTTTTCTTTGAAAAGTGTTGATGTTCTGGTGCACTGAAGGAATCAGATCTATCTACGACTTTTATGTTCTAACATAAAAGTGGTTCTTCTGAAGTTCCAAACAGAAGAAACAGTCTGGAAGTACCTATATACATCTTCACAGTGTTTTAGCCCACACTTGCAGGCAATTCAAAACAAAAAAAATATTGCAATGTTTTCTAAAAGTGAGATTAGAAATACAATTCCAGTATCAAGATGAAAGCCTGGAATGATAGACTTCAATCAGTATCTTTATTCTTTTAGAGTTCCTATTTCTGGAGTAGTTCTAATTACTGGTTTCTCTGACATTTTCATTGAACTTATAGTAGGCTGATAAAATGGTAAGCTCACCTCTCTGATGTTCCAGGATAGGAAGGGATGGTGAGCACAATTGCCTGCATGAATTAGTGTCGTTGGGTTCTGTGTAGCTGGACTGGCCTGTGACTCTCCCATCAGTTTCACCTCTGGTTGGAGCACGCAGTCGTTGCAGTTCTTGGTGCTTTAAATTCCAATTTTAAGAGGTATTTCTGACAGAATCACTTGCTCTGCACAATTCCTCCAAAAAGAAATACACTTTGAAAGAACTTTCAGTGTATTTTGTAAGAATACCATTTAAACAAATCATTTTTGTGTTTATAACATGGTGGAAATTGAGAACAAAAAGCCTAAATTATCCATCTTGCTATCCTAGAAAAGTGTCAGGTTTTGAGTCTCGCACATCATCAAATCAGTGGCACTAGCTATCTTGAGTTCTAGGGGTTTTACAAGCCCAGATAGATGTTATGATTTTCTGTGCAAAGAGATGCAAAAGTTAAATACAAGAAAACTTTTTAGAAAAACTGGAGGATCAGTATCATCAATATTTTTCAGAGTCATGCCTCCTGCTTTTTAGAGACCTTTGTCATGGCTGAACAACAGCAGAAACCAGACAATATTTTATTTAACATATTTAGATCAGAACTCCTTGCAGCCTGAGAATACAGAGTGACTTTAAATCATACATAAACTGGAGGTAAATCATTTAATGCACCTTTTACAAGAAACATGATATCTTGATTTCAAAGAAAAAAGACAGAGGAAACCTTAAATGATGTTGCTTAAAATAAACAAACAAGAAGCCTTAGCTCCCTAAATGTTCCTAGATGTAAAAAGTTGTCCATGTTAACAGTGGCTTTCCAAACAAGAGACGTTTATATGAATCCATGTTTATTTGAAGTGCTGATATCTCGCAGTGTCTTTGTCTTGTTTCTTATGTAAAATGTGACAGCAGCACCTGACTATGTGATGGGCTGTTACATGTTTAACATCAGAGCAAGTATCTGATGTGGAAGACTGTTGTCCTTACTTACAGAAGGAGAAAAAACAGTCCAGTGAAATTAAGAACACTTTGACAATTTGAGATAAATAGGTGTCATCTTAATTGCAGTGAGCCTGTCCCTGTGATTTACAGTGGAAAGTTATTCATTGTTCTCTTCAGGAAGAGAGGTAATGGAAAAATAAGCAAAAACCTTTTCTTCCAGGCCTCCAAAATGCTATGCTCTGAATTTGTACAGATGCTTTTGAAGATACAGAGTTGCAGTCTTATTTGCCCGTCCTTATTAACCCAGAATGTGTTGGCTTTATTTATTCTAGGAAGCTGAACAATCCCAGGGATTGAAAGACCTAGAATTCAATGGTCACAGCTGTGCAAAACATTAGGCTTGGTTGCTGTTGGCTTTTCACTCAGACTAACCAACACTCCCTCTGACAAAGAACTCTCGGAATGGAACAGCAGTTCCCTCAGGCCAAAGACTTCACTGGATGGATAGTTTGGATGGAGCTGATGCGGTTTGGAGAGCAAAGGAGTTTAATATTGCGCACATTGTCAGACTGTGCAAGTTGACCTTAACACAGAGAATAGACTCTGGGACAGTGATTTACCAGCAAAGGTTGGCTGCCAATTCCAGTTCAGTAACGCATCTTTTACTGGCCTGTAACACAGGTGCCATAATTGCACACAGGAGGCAAAGCACATGGGTGGAATATACTACATGTTAGTGTAGTCTCTGATGGGTTTTCCCAACATTTTTGATTTGTGACTCCCTTATGTCTCTGTCCCTGCTAGTGGTACCTCTTTCAGCTCCCAGATATCCATTCCCTTAATTCTTATCATAAGTACATTTGATCTAGGGTTTCCCTGAATAAATCATTTGTTTTCTCCACAGATTTGGATGAAACAGAGAAAAGATTTCCATCTTCATTCCTTCTTGAAGTCAGGGAGACGACAGCCCCTCCTTGATGCACCTCACATCCTGAGAACCGATTTCCCAAAGCAAATATGGGATCACAAGTCATGTGAAGCTCCCACAGAAACCTGTGAAACCTTTGACCATGGTACCTTTGACAGCACACTAACAGGGATATTTGTCATGTCTATGTGACATTGTGAGTATTCCCCTCTGCATTGCAAAAATACATTTGAAGTAGTCTTTATCAGAGATGTTAGAAAATAGATTGAAGCACAATACAACCAGGTGCATTCCAGGAGCCTGTGTAGGAACCATTTTAAAACTATTTTGTTGTCCAGCATTTGATATAGATTTCAGGAGTTGACTAAACCTCTTAACTTAGTAATTAATTGTCCATAATCAGTGGAGAGGGACCCAGCTGAGACAGTTGGGGTTGTACAGCCTGGACAAGAGAAGGCTTTAAGGAACTCCTTATTGTGGCCTTTTGATATATAAAGGGGACTTGTAGGAACGAGAGACTTTTTATCAAGGGATGCAGTGACAGTAAAAAGGGCAATGATTTAAACTGAGAGATGGTAGATTTAGACTGGGCATAAAGATGAAATTTTTTTTTACAATGAGGATGGAGAGACAGTGGAACAGGTTGCCCACAAGTTTTAAATGCCCTGTCATTGAAAATGGAAGGAATTCAATGGAAATGGCCACAAGTTGCACTAAGGGAAGTTTAAATTAGATATTAGGATTTTTTTCCACAGAAAGGGTTGTAAATCATTGGAACAGAATTCCCATGGAAGTCGTGGAGTCGTCATCCTTGGAAGTGTTCAAAAAACATGTGGATACAGCACTTGAGGACATGGTTTGATGGTGAGCATGGCAGTGGTGCTAGTTTGACAGTTGGACTTGATGATCTTAAAGGTCTTTTCTAACCTTAATGATGCTGTGACTGATTAGATATGTTCAAGGTGAGGTTGCAATGGCCTTTGAGAAACTTGATTTAGTGAAAGATGTCTCTGCTCATGTGAAGGGGTGGAATAAGTGTTCTTTAAGGTTTCTTTCCACTAAAACTATTCTGCAATTCTGTGACTATAAGCACCACTAGGAAAGCCATTCAGCCCATCCAAAGACATGACTTGCCATCCGGAATACACATCTTTCTTTACTGGCTACAAATGTCACCCATGGTTGTTTCTCACTTACTTTAGTGATTGTTTTGAAAAAGAACTGTTATCCAGAGGGGAATCTAAATTTTTCCCCTCTGTTATCAGTGTTACCTGAAATTAATATATAAATGACAATTAACAGAGAGTTTCTTTGCAATTATAAAAGAAAGTAAAAGAAAATGAAAGAAAGTTTTGTTGCTGAATTCTATTGAATTTACTAGAGTGTTTATTAGAAATAGGCAAACAATAAGATAAATTTACCAAACATATGTTCCATGCACAGTTTCTCCGTATTTTAAAGATGTTGTGGTCTATGCCAAGAACAGATATGTTGCTCTGGTGCTGAGAGAATCATTATTTCCACCAGACTAATTTCTCTGTGCTTTTACTTTGCTGTAAGACTCTTCCGGCATAAAGTTGGACAGGGCACATATGCATGGAATCATTCACTGCTTCACTCGAATGCAGATAGATCGAGAAAAGAACAAAGTAACTTATTACAGTTTGAAACAACATCACACAATTGGAGTTAACTTGTTAAAAGAACAGGGTGTGTTAGAAAGGAATATGGGAAATATTTAAATATCTGGAATACTCAAATATTGGAATATTTTAAGTATTTCAAAATTCATTCATCCCATTTAGAACAGGTTACGAAAAGCAGAAGCAAATATCACCATAATAATTTCTCAATTAGCACATATCCACTGGTTTTTTTACACTAAAAATATAACAAAATTGCAAAAGTCTGCCATTCTTCACATCACAGTTTTGGAAAGAAATAAACACCGACTTAGTTTTTGATTGGATTTGCAAGAGACTTTTAGGCAAGAAGAAAAAAATAATCACCCTCACAACAGAATTATGAAAGGGCTATTCAGCAGCCATCTTCTGAGTGTAATTGAATGTTACTTCTGAGTAAATCCTAGTACTTGCTTGCAAGTTGGTGCACTGACCTTACATGTGTAAGACTTCATATTACATTCTGCACATTGGCTGCATCCACTTTCCTCACTGGTGCAGCACAAATACAGAAGAACAAAGGTTTTCTTCCCTGCTGTTCATTTGGACTCTAGCAGAACCTGTCTTTACCAGCAATGGAGCTCATGGCAGCTACAGGTCCTAGTCGTGCACTACAGTCATGGACAGCTCCATCCTGAAGGATCACACCATGGGGGGATACTTCCAACAGTGTCTCTGAGAAAGGCTTCAAGCGCACATTCTTGAGCAGAGAACTGCTTCATGAGCTTTGGGTGTGCACTTGAGTGTGCATCATAAGACAGCAACTGAAATGACAAATTTGCACCTCAGAAGGACCCATCAAGTTCTGTAAATCATTAATATAAATCCACCAATTGTATACTAGTTTTAAAGAACTTGATTTTCTTGGATAAGGTAATCACACAGTTTTTATCCCTAGTCAAATTCCAAATGATTGTTCACGCCTATAGTACATGGCACCAGTTTTCAAAGAGAAAAATTTAGGTATCATTGAAATTTATGGTTGGAATGGTGCCATGAATCACTGCAGTCTTGTTCCCATGCAATGGTAATTACAAGTTTTCTGGACTTTCAACAGTTTTATTAGTTAAACATCTACAAGAACTTGGCTTCTATTTTAATTTGAAAGTTTTTCTGCTATCTAGTTATAATTTCCTCTTTTTTGAATTGTCAGTTTATTCTTATCCTGCTTATGAAAGACATGGAAAAAACTCATAATCTTTCTCATCCTAGGTCTTTTGCATATCTTATCATGTCACCAGTTCATGTCCCATTCCACTCAACTGTAATCTTCCCTTTAAAAAAAGCAGTTATTTTTGAATTTTCAGAGAGGTTTTCTTAATCTCTTGCTTTTTTTGCTCATCTTTTTACACTTTCCAACATATTTCTTTGAATGTGATGCTGAAACGAGGCAGAATACTCCATCTGAGGGCTCCCTGGCGCTGGGTAGAATGGAATAATAATCTGCTTTCTCTCAGAGGCAGCACTTCTGTTATTACACTCCCAAAAAAGAGTTGTCTTTCTTGCAGTAGTATCAGAGAGCAATAGATAAGTTTTGTGCTCTCCTATAGCTCCCAGAGAATTTTTCACACTGGTGTTTTCTGACTAGTTTGTGCAGTTGTTTTTTCTTTCTTATGTAATCCAGCATTTGCAGAGTGCACCTTGATGATAAGGGAAAGAGGCTGGTTGATACAGAGAAATCTTTCACGCTGATGTTTATTCAAGGCAATTTATATGCTGGAATTCATAGAGAAAAATGTTTGATTAACTTCTGCAAGTTTTGTAGTTATGCTTTAAAATGGGTCACATTCAGTGTGGAATAACTCAATAAAAATAAAACTGAAAAGTATGAATTTGTTGCATATGATTTGCACTGTACCAGTCTGTTTATGCATCTGTCATCTAATTTTTTAGTGTTATGCTATTTCGTGATGAGTCAGCCTTAGCTAACAGCCCAACACCCACCCAGCTGCTCACTTCACGTGTCACTGTCACCATCACCCCTCACTGGGACAGAGCAGAGGAAATTGGATGAAAAAGCTCATGGATAAAGGAAAAGACAGAGTCATTTCTTCCTAAATATCATCACAAGTAATACAGACTGAAAGTTGAGGTGGTGGGGGAGGGAAGAGTAATTTATTGTCAATTGAAATAGACTTTGGTAGTGAGGATTAAAAAGGCAAACACTAAACCCAACACCTTTCCACCCCTTTTCCTTCATGCTTTTTTCCCACTTCAGCATGAGTCCTCAGTGGCTGCAATCCTTCAGGATGAACCTGCCCTGCAGAGCATGGGTTCCCCATGGGCTGCAGAGAACAACTGCTCTGGAACTGGGAGCCTCCTTGGACCCTGGTACATCCTCTCTTGTTTCTCACTCTATTTTGCTCCCTCCTTCTCTCTCCCTCTTGATTTATTTGCCCTTTCTTGAATGCGTTTCCTCAGCACCACTGACTCCCCAGAGGCACCAGCAGCTCCCCAGGCAGGCTGAGCTCTGGGGCACTGACTCTGCAGCAGAGGTGGATGGAAGTGGCTGCGACAGGCACAGGGCAGCCCCTGGACTCTCCCTGAAGAGGCTTTTCCTGCTGCCCCGCCACCACCAAGACCCTGCCACATAAACCCAACACATCTGAATGTCCTTCTGACCCTCACCCTCCCCTGTCTCAGGACATGTGATTTTGACATTATCCAACCCTTCCTACAGCAGCATCACAGCAGCTGTGTAAAGGCCCCAGCATTTCTCATAAAGCTCTGCCAAAAGCAAATGAGGAGAATAAGGAGAGCTTGAGGAAATCTAAAAGAAAATAAAGTCTTTACTTTTGGAAAAGGCAACAAGCATCAATAGGTAAGAACCCCAACTCAGCTAAGGATATTTAATAAATCAGCTAGAGCAAGCATAACAGTGCAGTGAGATAACAACCATTTCAAACCAGAACAGAACTATATCTACTGCAATAGCAGTTTTATGGCCAGAATGTCATCCATGTTATCAGTCTGAGCAACATGCAACACAAATAATTTGTGTTGAAATTGTGAGAGTATTGCTTGTAACAAAGTGGTCTAATTCACATATATTTTATTAATAAGCATTTCTCTGGGATTTTATTTATTTCTGTTATAAAAACAAAGCATGTTTACAGATGTTATTGTCCTGATTTATAGTATCTTTAGAGAAAGAACCTTTTCAGGTTACAAAAATTTTGTCGCTTTCATTTATGCTAAAACACAACTTTTCTGTGGTCATTAAGCAAATTATATTACTTGAGGTAAAGCATATTCAAGGATCTACACATAAATAAAACCAGGTACATTACAAGCACTATTGTGATATTTATCACTGATGGAGCTTATGATTGCAGAACTATATAAAAATCTTTAGGGGTTACCTTAGCTTAATGGTGTTCTTCCCTTTCACTCACCATCCATTTCTTATTGCAAACATCTGCTTGGAAATAAAAAGGGTTTTATATTTCCCTGGGACATACTTGGCTCTACAAGAACATTGCTCATTTTGTTTAAGAAATACTTAAGTTTAATCAAGTTTTTAATTCCAGAAATATTACAGCCACTCATCTTGAATGACTTGTGACTCTAATCTATATATTTTAAAATGTCCTTAATGAAAAAGAATAACGTAATAGCTATTGTTGGATTACACAGGAGAAAATGAACTTCTTTGCTTTCTCTCTTGATTAGTGCTCTGGCATTTATTCAGTGGCTTGGCCTTGCTCATTCTAGCCTTGGTGTAATAACAATAACAACAAATGAACCCTATTACTCTTGCTGTTTGCTTACTTCTGTTCTGATGTTAGGTACTCTCCAGTTCATCTCGTAAATTACAGCTAATATAAGGGAGAAATATCTCTATATGAATAACAGAGAACAAGGTCCTTATAAACTTTACAAGAAACATTCTTTGTGAAATAAATCTAATGGTTTTGGGGAGAAGAAAATTAAGTGTTTTGCACTCACACTGATGAATGCAAAAATTATATACCGTATTTCACTTACTAATATGAACTAGTAAAATTCATGGCATGCTGTTTTACAGGCAGTAAAATACTTTTTCCAGATGTGGCTTCATAATTCTCCAAAGACTATCATAGTTATCATAAGATTTATGGGGGATAATTTATTAATCACATTTTTTTTTTAACTCTGGAAATCTGTTTAGTAAGATGAAAGGGAGCTTTAAAATTAGTCATTTTAACCAAATGTGGATGGCATTATGATATCAAGTTACTCCTTTTGTTCAAATTATTTTTAATGACATTATTTGTTTTATAGCCTCCACAAGTCAGTACCAACTTGGTGGTAATGATATATCCGGCAAAACTCTAACATTTTGAAAACCAGCAAGAAAACTTTTTCTAACACACTAAATTAACTTAACTGTGCTATACTATTGTTACAGCTTATTTAGGGATATGTAAGCTACTGAAATTTATTTTTATAAGATTTGAAGGAGACAAAGCTTATAAAAACTATTCCTCATGACTTTAACCCAGCTTCCTTAATGAAAGTTTGTAAGTGGATCATATGCATAGTACACTGCATGGGCGAATGTTGATTTAAATTCTGTATTTTACATCCAAGTTTATACTGCTGAAGCAGTTTTATTAAATCTGTAGTGAATATTCAATTCATGATAGATCTGAACCTGGAAGCTATTTCATGCACAGTTGGCCTGATCCTTTGTGTAGCACGGCCAGGGTAAATCATTTTCTTAAACCTGGTACCTTTGGGCCATACCCAGATCTCCTGGTTAATTGATTTCAGCACCAATTCCATGCCAGATCTATTCCTTCATCAGTCCCCTCCAGCTGAACAATGTCAATGGCAGAAAATGCAGATAACCTGTGTGTGAGATTTGGGAATGACATCCCAGACCACAATGGCTCAAGCTCAGTTCCCAACAAACAGGAATCTGGTGCCCAATGATTTGCTTAGCTCCTTCTAAGGTTCCAGTGGATGAACCAAGACAGTTCTGCTCCCCAAAGGGCACACAACTTCCAGTCCTGTCCATTGTCTTAAGATATTTAAGTGCATTTTAAATTCCACTAGAGGCCTAGGTTTAGTGAAATTATTTGAGTTTTAGCTCTCCATCGGCTCTAACGGGATCTCAGACACTTGCATGCTTGTATCTGAGGTTCCTAACATCCGTATTTCCTGACATCTAAATGCACCTTAAATTGAATCCAGCCCTCTGGGTCATCAAGCCAAGAAGGATACATGAAGGCAATTTTATTCCAAATTGACATTTGTCTTATTGAGTGCAACAGAAAGAAAAAAGATTGTTTGAAATAAATTAGGGTTACTGGCTGAGAGAATACTGAAGAAGGAACTGGAGGAGATGGTGAAGGATCACATCAGGTCCTATTATGAGAAATAACTCACACGTGATATACAGGTTTATAAATTGATGTTCTTAGGTAGAAATGATGGTATTTTCCATCTATCCCATAAAATACAACCCAAGTTTTATCTTTGTGGTATGACCACTATGACACTTATCAATGCCCTCACCCCTTCGCAACAGATTCTATTAAACAAAAAAAAAGAGGAAATTAAGCATTTCCCTGCTTCTTAAAGACTTTCATACAGGCTTTAGAACTGCAAATATTTCACCTTCTCTTAAGCACTGCCTAACTTAAGCAACCCCTTAGCTCTATTTCCCATAGAATGGTTCCTAGGATTTTAGGATCTGAGGATTAAACTTGTAAAATAATTGTACACCTTGTGTATTATGTATTGTAAGATGATGCCTGCAGTAAAGTCAACCTTAATAACCTTCTGGTACAGAATTCATCTCCTTTTGCTTTCCAAACACATGTATGAATGATTTAAGGGAGATGATGTGGCATTCATCTGGAGCTGAGGCTCACAAAATAAGTGAAGGAACTTTCCATCCCTTTGCTGTTAATATTCTTGCTCAACTTCATAGCAGTAATTTGAAAATCTTGTCTGAGTAACATGAGTTGCTTTTATATGTGATATTGCAGAGGCAAGTTATCAAGATGAATATTTCTGATATAAACCTTGATAGAGGCTATACATCCTGCACACAAACACAAGTAGATACATGCATGTGTGCATTTGCATGCATAGATTTTGAGGTAACTAATCTAAACCTAAGAAAATTCAACCATGTAGCTGATTTTTTACCCAAATTTGGAGTAGAGACTCTACATGTTATTATAGCTCTAAAAATAATGAAGGTGTCTTGCCTGACTGTAGACTACATTACAGATGTTTACGTCCAAGGTAGTCAATCATGTCTGTCTTTGTGTTCAACAGAGAAAAATAAACATTATGTGGGAGCAATTCATCTGGACCATTTCCGATGTGTTTTAGAATGCAGATGAATTGTTCTGTGCAAAAGCCTGTTTCTTTTTACTGATTACCTAGGGCCTGGAAAACCAGTACAAACTTAGATGTCTACTTTGTAGATGTCTAAATTTAGGCAAATTAATCCCATATTCTGTGTTAAAATAATTTCCTACTGATTTTGAGTATTCCAGATGTTCACAATTTCACTGTATTATGGTTTTATTCAGGCTTACAAAAGCAAATAATCTGTGTTAGGGGAACCCACCTTTTTTAATGAAGTGGTTTTTGTTCATGCTGCAGTTCTTTTTTTTTCTTATCCTTGCCAAAATAATTTCCTTTAAAAGAGTGAATAAGTATAAATAATTTTTACCATTTTGGAAATTGTTTTATAGTATTTTGAAACATTTTTATGATTTTGGAAAATTCTGAGAAATTCCTTGTTCCCATTGCTAGAAGGACTGGTGTGATATCTGAAAAAATAAGACATCAACATGCTTATTTAATCTTTCATATGGTTTTATTTTTCATTTCCAATTGATAGAGAAAAAGCTGGAAGGCATTTCACAGTCTCTAGCAGCAAGTTCACACAAAGCTTTATATGCTCAGTGAAACCCTCCTCACTGTTGGTACAAAGAATATTGGAAAGATAATTTCTTGGAGTGCTCTACAAAAAAGTACAAGTTTTTTGTTTCTGACACTTAGCTAAACTTTTCCTTGACAAATAGTTGAGTAATGAAATTTACTGGTAGAAGAGAGATTGCATTACAAAAATATGTGTTTATCTTAAGAGTGGGAGTATTTCACAGATGATTCAAACCGTGATTGGGCTCTAATAATGCAGGCCCCACAACTCTTTAGAAACATTAAATATCACAACTTTACTACTTATATATGGTTTCTATTTTATAGCTTCTTTTATGCTGCCCTGAGGGCTAGAAGAACTTTCTTCAAGTGAATTCTGGCATAATCACATACTATATAACTCAATGAGGGAAGAGAGAAACTACCAAAGATCACCAAACAACCATAAAAAAAAAATGTGTAAGCTGGCAATCCTGTGCCATTCTCTAAGAAACTGTGAAAGCCTTACAGATCATTGTGCCTTATCAAGGAAAGACGGTAAATAAAACCCTGACTTTGACATTGCTGTTCGACAGGTTGGCCTTCATAAGTCTAAAGAACCCCCAGTTGCTTCACATAGATTTCACTTCCAGAGAAGGTCTCCAAGACTAATCTCACTGAACCTCATTACCTAAAAGCAAAAGTCTACTCTCTATCAGGAGCATTGCCCCTTCATGAAATAACCCAAAAAATGGACATTTCCAGAGTATGAACTCATCTACAGGTGAATAACTCTCTGAAAGTGCTTTTTCTGCCTATGCACCTAGGAAAATGTTCCTAGAAAAAACTAGGAAATGTTTATGAAACTCAGTGTCATTGATTTTCATGCAAAATGGGTCTGGATTATTGAATATCTTTGGGTTTTCTATTGCAAAGTTTCACCTATATTTTTATTTATTTCTTTCCTGTCAATCATGTTCATAATTTATTGGAACTGAATTGCTAGGATTTTATTTTGCATTCAGAATTACAATTGACTTCCCCTTAATAAGACACTGCTGTTATCTTGCTTTATATACAAGGGCAAGCATAATAATAACTATACAAAAAGGTTTGTGCATAACACTAATCAGGTATTTAAGTTATTTGTCAGATTGCTGCCAAAAAGCAAATTGCCAGGAACAGAGCTTGATGCAAAAAAGTTACACTTTTAACAACCAAGGGACGATCATAAAGTCTAGCTCTCCCAGATGTGTACTATAACATATATAATAAAATCTGCACTGAACTTTAAACTATTTTCCTTGTTAACCGAAATGTGTAAATTATGAACTGGTTGGCTATTAAAGAAAATATCCATGGATAAGACATCTTCTCTAACAAAAGAATGATTGTAGCCCATTTCAAATTATTTTGGAACCATCCCAGGTTGAAGAGAGCAATTCACAGCTCTCAGGATACCATGACCGAGGAAAGGCAGGCATTCCTTTAACAACCATGTTGGAACATGATCAAGCAAATTCTGCATTATCTCAAAAATGCCTGACAAGGATACCTGAGAAAATGCTTCTATAATATCTGATTATAAAAACCCAAAGTGCCTACTCCCTTAACTGATCAACAGCTATATTTTTCACATTGCAGCTGTATCCAAAAAGCACACAGAAATATTACAAGACATCATTAAATAGAATAAAGATGTCCTTGACTAATGTCTCACTTAAGAAGCTTATCAGCAGAACAGAAGAGGACATCATGATAATTCCTTGCCTCCAAGATAATCTTCTTCCTTTGCTCTAGGACCCTGCCAAGGTCTTACAACATTTTAACATTCCTAATCTCTGTTCCAGGCAAGATCTGTACTTCAGTTTTCTCTTTTCATTCAAGGGCACAACAAAAACTGCCATTAAAAACATATCATACCAAACAGAATAAAAAGCCAGGCATAGTCTGAAGTGCCTTGTTCCTGGATATCCTTTATAAGAATACAAAACATATGAACTGCAAGATGGATACAGCAGGTTAATTGCAGAAAGGTTTTGAAGAGCAAAGAGTCCCTCTGGTTTTCACCCTTGTTTGTTATTACAGCACACAATAAATGAATATTTCTCTCTTATTGTCAACCGCTTGCTATCCTCAGTTTGAATGTGCCTATCTTTCTGCGCTGACTGAAAAGAGGACCAGTTCAAACTAGACATATGCTCTGTAGGTAGCTGACTTCAGATGCAGTAAATCACTTCCATTTATTTCAGAAAACAAATTAATCAGGAGCCATACAGAGTTTCGCTGGGATTTATGAGACCTCCTCTCTCCCACTCCTCCCACTCCCCTCTGCCAGCCCTCACTACTCTTGTCTGGCTTTTTGGGGGTCCTGCTCAAGTCCTCCTCCTCTGTCTTGCTCCCATGCCAGGACCTGCTCTGATTCAGGAAAAGGAAGGTGCAAAAGGCAGGGCTTTCAGCACAGAATCATCTGCCTCAAGCAAAAGCAGCTGCTAGCAAGCCCCAGAGCTCAAGGCTGTGATTCTACCACTCTCCCAGGGCTTTTAGGACATCTCCATGCAATTCCAGATGACTCTTTAAAGGGAGAGGCAGAGAGTTTGGAGGAGAAGGGCCCACCCCACCGCACAGCAAGAAGGAGACATGGTGCCCACAGGGCCATTTATCTGCTCTTCCCACAGACTGGTACAGTGCCGGCAGGACAACAGCCCTGGGGCCTCACCTTCCATGGAGACACCAAACCCCTCTGGCTCTCTGGCACTTGCTGCCCAGAAGGACCTGCACCACTCCCAGTTCAGAAATGCATCTGTGGTGTGCAGGGAACCTCCAGGAAGGTGGGCAGCCCATTCGCAAATTTATAGTTCAACTCTATTTTCCTAACTCACAGTATACCTTTTTAGGTTTTCTTGCTCTTTGAAATGAACTTTCAGATTTTTGCATTTATCTTCAGTTTCACACTGTTATTTAATTCAGATGGTATTTTTTTTTTCTTCTCCTTGAATGGAAAACAAGGTAGCAACACCATGAAAATTCTACTGTCTCCATTGCCTTTTCTAAATCTTCTCAGGAGGGAGAAGAATCACTGAATTTGTTAGATAAAACCATCAAATCTAAAATAACCCTTTGCTGATGCAAATGTCTGCCTCATGGCTTCAAACAGACAAGTCAAACTATGCACTGGGAGTTGTTTACAGCCTGAAAACTCACAGACAGGTACATGAAGTGATACCACATTCCTTTTTTAATGTTCAGATGGGAATTCAAAGCATTACTCAACAAATTATATACTCTGATTTCTTGAAATTGACAGATGAGCAGAAATAATGTTGTACTTATTGCTGAACTCTTCTGATTTTACTGCTTGTAAACTGATATGAAAGACTCAAACAGTAGGAGAGGACCATCTTTACTTAATTTCTACATTTTAGTCTACCTAAGGGAACATTTTTTCCCTTTTCTGGGAGTAGAATGCACAGTGTCTTTGCAATAACTTTGCACACATGTTCATCATGGCTCATAATGGCGGGTGGTTTCTCATCTTTATACCATCTTTTAATCATAAATTTTTTATGAATCATGGAATGTTTTCACTTGAAAGATTCAAGGGATCAACATCTGTTGTATAGAGTGATACAGCTGAAGAAGACCTAATGTAGGCAGTTTAATGTTACTTAAAGATCAGAGATTGCAGAGAAAGTCTGTATACACACTCTGAAGCCATTTATGTGCTTTCCACAGCTTCCTTCCAATCTTTCTGTTCTATCGCTCCCATCTCACACCATCCAGGCAAACTTTCCTTTTGCTGTTCTTGTATTTTTTAAATGAGTACAAGAAAAAAAGTTTGCTACAAGAAAGGAATGAGTCACTGTTTTATATAACCAACAACAAAACCATTTTGCAGAAAAATACATCATTATTGCTTATATACTATCTAAATGCGTGAACTTGGTACTAGTTATGAGCCAACAGACTCTTGCTAGGTGTAAGATCCATTATGTACATTTGCAGAGTTACTTGAAAACATTTTATTGTATTTTAAAAAGTGAAGTCAGATAAATTGTGGGAGAGAAAAAAAAAAAAAGTGGTGGGTTTTCTTTAGTTTTCAGATTACAGAAACAAAGGAGAACAAATCATAAATGACTTATTAAAAGTAACAGGAAAATTATACCAGAAGCAGGAATTGAAGTTTTTATCTGGGAACCCTACCAGAAGTATATATCTTGTCTCTAAAATCAGCCCATCATCACATTGTAGTTTTTATGTTGAATCTTATCTGATAGTTTTGCCAATTGTTAGACTGTGGCTTGGGAGATTTCCAGGTTCTGATGTACAGTGTACATGTTTGTTTCTTTGTGTGTGGTGTTGGGTTTTTTTAAATAAGAGATTCAAGAACAAATAAAGGCATAGAGTGACAGTGAAAGAAATCATTTTCTGCATCACATCTTCCAATTATGTATACTCCCTTTTGTATGTCATGTTGTTTGCATCTGCTGATAGAATAAGTCTCAGCAATGGCATTCTTTTATTCAGAAAATTTCTAACTGTTTGGAGCACTATATAACCTATATTTTTTGTAGTCTGCCATTTTTAAATGGCAGAAGGTTTCAAAAAATCATCAAAAGTTTACTATGTCAGACAAAAAGGATAAGGTACACATGCCCATAGCTATAACCTGCACATGTAGAAAAGATTTAATGACTGATATAATTATATAAGCTTTTCAGCTAGACACTTTTGAAAGTTTTTCTTATCCCACAGGATGATACCAGACTCTGCTGATATTGCAGGGTAGTTATGAATTTGGTAAAAGATTGCATTCACATTAGACTCACTATGTAATACTGAGTTCAGGTGCTGCAAAATGTGCAGGATAAGCAAGAGGGCAGCTCTTCCCTGGGTCTAGCTGCTTCTCATTACCTGTGACCCAGGACTTTGACTCACATGGTGTCCAGCCTGCCTCCACAGTCTAGTGATCTCTGGCAAGGGCAAGTCCCACTGGGACCTGAAGAAGTCTGGATCCATGGAAAGATGGCTTAGTGCATCTGGGAGTTAATAGTAGGCAGCAAAGAGAATGCTGAAAGAAAAAAGGTATGATTGAAAAAATATGACTGAAGGGTGGGATGTGGATGAAGGAGGCTGGAAAAGTGGGGAGAAAAAGGAAGAGTTGTGCACAGAGTAGTAGGGAAAAGAAAGGGGAACTCTTTCATTATATTGAAACTTTGGAGCTTTCCAGAAGAAAAGGAAGGGCATCTCTTGATGGTGTTTTAGTACAGTGGGTATAAAGCCTATGTGAGTCGAAAGCACTGAAATCAGCTGGATGAAAATATTGCTGAATTAATCCTAATGGCTTTTTGGTTGTCATGCAAGCTATCTCTGCCCACTGTTTCTGTGTTAGTCAGGCTGTCTTGCCCCACCTGGAGCAGCCCAAAGACACTCCTAATGAATCCATCCACCCTTGGATCTTGTCCCACAGGGGAGCCATTTCACCAGCCTCTGAAACCCAACCCTTCTTGCATGAAACACAGCTATTGTTTAACAGTTCAGAGCAACAAGCTGAGGGCAGGAAATGAAGAATAATGTCTCCGCTTGAAACAGCTAATTATACTTGTGTTGATCTAGTGTTAAACTTTCCTGTTATCGTTGGCTATGCTGTCCTGTGTGTCTTGCTTGCGCTGAGGTTTTCTAGTGGCTTCATCTTGGGCTGCAGTCTGTGTTATGCAGAAATGGGAGGGAGCCTTTTTCAACACCAGCTGCACCCTGCATTTCTTTAGGCCTTGCTTAGCAGTATAGCTGTACTTTTAACGCCAGACTGATTTCAGTTAGGGTGGAGCACCACACATGTAAGAATGCAAGGAAATTTAAATATCACCTTGGATAAGTATTATCAGCTAACAATAAGATCTCTCCAAATAGGCGAGAACTGGAGACAATGATTTCTGTAATAGCCTCTGTTTTATTAAAGAAACTTCATAAGCACAGCACCTTATTTTTTCTTTTACCCTTGAAAAGTCCAGCACCCCAAGCATTTTTCATCTCAAAATCAAGAATCAATTTCTGAAATGAAATCTGGAGAGGATGTCTTTGCTGTAAAATTAATTCATGTAATCAACACTAACACCTCTGTGGCTAGGTTAGCTTAACCAGCAATAAAAAACAATTGTAGCCACGTTACTGAGCCCTTCTTAGGGCTGCACTTATTCACAGTTAAAATCTGGGGGCATTTTGTCCTGAAGCTGCCTAAGGTACTCATGATTTCACAACAAACTGAGGCTCTAGCCTCTTCTCTGGTATCTACCCACAATTATCTTCTTGTCTACAGAAAAGCTTTTGCCAGTTGAGGGATCTTGTCCTCATTTCACATTGAGGATGAAATACAAACCTGAGCTTTAGTTCCTTCCCCAGCTGGCCCACGCTGAGCACACCACCAGAATCCAATGGTGACCATGTGTTAAAAGCAGGAGTCAGATGGAATACCCAAGTGCACTCCAGAATGAAGGCATAGGAGATGGATATTCATGGCTTCATGGTTCCAGCTATGAACAGCCATGTATTTCAGTGTACCCTCAGGTGGAGACTGGTACAGAAATTCAGAAGTGCTCCCATAAACAGCAGCATTCAGGCATCACGTTTCCAGGAGTTGTCCAAGAAATATGTTTGGGTGAAAAACAGAACTATTCATTCAGGCTGACATTTGAAACCTTCGTAATTTGAGATGAAGAGAATGCTTCATATTGTTTTGGTTTTGGGAAGCTGGATTTTCATGATGACTTTGTGTTATATTATTCACAAAGTGCTTCCCTTTGATAAAAGGAACATTTTTGAATGACAGTAAGTATATTCCCCTTCTCAGACTTTTAAGAGTAGCAGCAAGAGCACACATCTGTTCCCAAACTTTAGAAGAATCTTAGCATCTTTTTATTCCATTATGCAGTGCAGAAGGAAATCATGTATATCTTTGCAGAACCCAGGTTTATGTATGTCTCCTCTCAATGTTGACACTCATATCATTGTCTATCTGGCATTGCACTGGTTTCTGGCTCTCCACAGCACCTACCTTTATATAAGCATACTAATCAGGGGTGGGTTATGACCTTTAATTACTAGCACAGCCCTTGGCACTGTTTTGATCCAAAGTAATACTCTTCCAGATAATGTCTGGGCACAGCTTTCAGGTCTTATCTGACTCAAAACCCAACAGCCTGTTTGGAGTCAGTCAGGTGGTTTTAAAAAGCAGAAGAGTTCAGCTGGCTGATCATGAGCTCACTCATAACAATTGGTCACAGAGCCAGAGCAGAGCCATGGTTCATTTTATTTACTGCTGTAAATGCAGCCTCAGAGTACTGCATTGTGGCTACAACAACGTGGTGTTAAAGACTACTACAAATCAATTTCTATGTAAGTAAAAGCTATTCTACTTTTTAGTTTTCACAGTAGCCCCAGCAGGTGCCATCCTCCGCATTAGCACTTTTTAAAAGTTTGATTTGCCTTCTGTAGATAGGCATGCCACCAATTTGGATAGCTTCCATCTTTGTTGAAGATGCAAGTTGCCAGGAAAACAAACGAAAAACAAAAGAAAGAGAATTTTATGCAGTGTGACTACATGACAGAAGAATAACACATCTCTTAGCCAATAGGAAGAAACAGAGATTGGCCAAAGGTTATGGCTTACAGGCATAAATTCATCCTTTGTGATGAAATGTAACCGGATCTTACCAGTCTCAACTTTGAAGTCTTCCTGAACCTGTAAGCTCACAGGTCTGAACACATCTCCACCCCTAGCTGGCACGTCTCCTGATCTTCTGTATTTTTTAAAATGTAAAAATAAAAGAAAGAAACTAAAACAAACTATAGCATCATAGGAATTTCAGCCTTCTTAAAGAAACACCGCAGATATATATTCCATTGCACAGTTGATGAATCTTTAAAAATATAGGGTACAATACTCAATACTTCAAGAAGACAATCCTTTCACACATTTCTTCCTAAAAAGCATGTATACAGTTAAACAATAATCATAACCTCTATCCTAGGATGGAGGTCTGCATTTCTTGTTCCACTTGCAGAAAAATTGCTCTTTAAAACTTCATAATTTACAATCACGCTTTCTGAGTACAATGTGAAAAAAACCAATGAAGGTACAGAATTAAAGAGTGAACTGTCTGCTGTATTTCTAGGATTTTCTGGGGAAGTTTTTCTATTTCAATGGTAATGTCAATGTGAAAGGAGGAATAACAAACTCCTTTTAGAAAGGATGATGAATACTTATTTTCTTGAGTAATACTATCTGGAATTCCCACCAGTAAACACACAAACAGAGTAGGTGAATCAGCCCTGCTACACACTCTTCTCGCAGAGGACACTCCCTGAAATCAATGAAACTACAGACAGACAATGCCTCCATTTACAGAGAATAAAAATATCAAGGGCTGCTCAAGAGGCTGAAGAATTCTCTTACATAGCTATGTGACAAGATGTGAACCTTGCCTAATATAGCTTTGTCAATAGTTGTTTCAGCAATTTAAAATTTTTACAGGATAGTGTAATTTTGTTAGTTGGAGAAAGAGGTGTTTTGGTGCAGCAATGCATAATGAACCCTTCCGGATACTGAGGTCTGGAATAAGATTCAGATAAATTAATGCAATGGTCTGAAGGTTCTAGTCTTAGGCAGGCTGAAGACTTATGCACAGTCGACTTTTAGTCAGTGGCAAAAGAAGTGAAGGTACCTCTAGAGTGAAATTCCCAAGCCAGGTGTGACATAAATCCCTTTGTCTCCACTGACAATAAAGAGACTGGAGGCAACTGGTTTTGTCTAAACTGTATACCTTTCAGACTCACTTAAAAATATAGCAGCATGTATTGAGTCTAACCTAAGGTCCAGACAACTTATCTTCCTGTGTTCAACAATAGACTGAGTGAATTAATAGTGAATGTATAAACAGGGAAAACATGTGCAATTTTGTCCCTTTATTTCCTTTTAGTTACCACTTTTTGGATATTTTTAAGTATGCAGTCATTCCTCCACCTGCAGAGAACTCTGAGTTTCAGAGACTTTCTCAGAAATGTTCTAAGTTTTTTTCAGAGGATAATCCAATTTTGAATAATAAAGCTGGAAAAGGTTAGATGAAAACACCATCATCTTCCTGGGGGACGGGACGGATAGATGCAGAACTGATTGCTTTTATTATTCCCTGAGTCATTCAAGCAATATTCATTTCCCTGATAGAACAGCCTGCTGTCAGTCTGTATGGTCAGCATCGTCATGCAGCACAGCAGTTCTGTGCCACAGGAATGCAATGCTGAAGTGTGTGGATTCACCACAGACTTTTTTTAATTTTCCTGTTCTGAAAAGAAAAAAAAAACACCTCAATTAAAGTCATAAAAGCTGATGGGGAAGGAGTTTTAAAGCTCCAAAGTCAAACGTCTGAAAGCTGGAAAAATCCAAATGAAGCATTCCCCATACCACATGAAATGGACCCTCCACACTAGAGACTGATCTCGTGCAATTCATGAGAAGGATCTAAACTGAGGCACAGCCACCTCTGTGAAGGGAATGGTGATGCAGCATTCCCTGAGCTTCACAGAAGCCGAACCTTTCATCCTAAAGAACTTTCAAAGCAGCAGATCGTGCATGTGCACTTCTCTGTGCAATATGAGTTCTGCTCTACGTGCAGTCACTCCCCTCTGGTCCATGTCCTCTGGGATGGAGATCAAGCCCAGGGAGAGCTCTGTGCATGTAAAAGTCAAAGCTACAAGGGAAGTTGTTTGACAGCTTTAACTGCAGTGGGGGTGGCCTGTGTCTTGCATCTGGAAGTCAGCGCAGAGCTCTCAACAACCTCCATGAGGCTGCCATTTGCTCCATGGTCATTAGACACCTGATCCCCAGTGAAATGCCATTCATTACATAGGACAAAGCTATTAAGATTCTGGTAAAATCCACAAGTCTTATTCCCAAAAAATAGAGGTACTTTGACTAAATTCCCCAAGGAAAGCTCTTTTTTTCTGTAGGCGATGTGTTGCAATGAAAATGTTCTATACTTATTTTAGTCTTAAGACTAAATTCTCCTCTCTCATGATTCTTATTTTACAGTAAATTCATAGAGAGAATATTAAAAATACAAATTTAACTTGTTCTTGAAACGAATCCACCACTTATTTCAGTAAACGGTAGTTGTGAAAAACCAACATAAGAAAGTGATGTGCACTATTACTCACTCCTCATCTTATCCATAAGGTTAGAGAGATGAGGCAAAAGCCAAAAGGACTGAAATCTTCACCTGAGACGTCTCCATGGTCTGGAAGAGACATTGCAGAAACCCCAACAAGTGTGAGTCAGGGACTTTATTCAAACATAGTGGCTTTTTAAATTAGTCAGGAACCTGTTACAGGACATTGTTCAGTCCCACCTGCAGCTAGCTAGCACAGCTTCCAGAGGAACCAGGCAGCCGAAAAGCAGAGTGCTCAGGCACATCAGCACCTTTATTTCCTCCCTACACTGTGAGCTGGACAATAATACCCTGACTGGTAACAAAGACAGCACTACCTGAAGTTCCCTCACTGGATCTATATCACTCCTGTCCTCCCAGAAGCCCTGGCAGCAGAGAACTTTCTCTCATGGGTCCGGTTTTCCCAGCACAAGATAAAACAAATAATTTTTTAAAATTCCTAAATCCCTCTTCTGTTAAAATTAGTGTATAAACCATAGGTGTAAAAAGATGTTTTTAAAGCAGCACATATGCTGAAGTTAATTTTGAGGACAACCTGTCAGTTGTACATCAAAACTTAGTGAATCTAAAGATTTCATGCAAGGGTTTTTCTGAGTACTCTCAGGACCTAAGCTATTTTCATCAGTATAGAAATATTTATGTGTTTAATCCCTGGCCACTACAAAAACCTTTCTAATTCATTACTATGATATTTAAAAGAACATAATTTCCTCCTGAAAGCCCTTGATTGGAGATTATATTATATTCTCTATACCTTTACAGAATTTTTAAGGTCCATATGTTTATCAAGGACATTTTTATTAGACACCTAGGATTTTAGGGATTCATGATATGCATGATATAAGGACTTTTGCTAAGGTTATGCAAGTTACTTTTGGAATAGGATCAAAACATAGCCCAAAGCTCCCTACCTCCTTACTTACAGAGCTCCTGTTATTGTATTTAGGTTTGGATAAACTTTCCTCTGGAAGGTGATTGCTCACAGCAGTTAATTTTAAACTTGCAGGCTTAGATCTGGCCCTGTGTGTGTGAACAGGCTGTCATCATGCATTCCAGGTTGCTCTCAGAAATGAATGTGTCTTTCCTCAGCATTTCTCACTGCTGGGGCATCAGACATTCCTTCTGCTCCGCATTAATCCAATTACTAAACACCTGCAGACATGCAATAACAGTTTTTGTGCCAAGTCCCTTAGAAATGGTTTTATAGGAGAATGTAATCTGCTGTCCTGCTATCAGGAGTCGCATTACACACCTGCCAAGTCCTGAGCTGAAAAATAACAATCAGCATTCTAATTCAATGCAAGAATGTTTCGGGGCACATTAAAGAGACAAAAAGACATTCTTCTTAATTTTACTGCCATGGAGTCCATTAAACATTTTGAACTCTCAGTTAATTTTATTAAAAGCCAATTTCAGGACTAAAATATTTACAGTACAGCATGATAAAAACGGATTTCTTATGGCAACTTAGGCAAGTTCCAAAAGATCCATTAAAGAGAGAACTGTTTCAAGCACATATATAGTGTCATTCCAATTCTGTTCTTAGGGATTTATCAGATAATCACCAAAATGCGCTTCAAAGTGGAATTTTAAACTATGAAATAATTTGTTTTTCTTGTGCTTTTTTTAAACTTTTCCCCAAGATGTGCGCTGTTTGTGTGTCTGTTTTTAAAGTGGTTGTGCTCCTCAGAGCTAAAACTAAAGCCTGGTTTAAGAAGGGAAGACTTTTCAAGGCACAAGCTTTTTCTGGGTGCTAAAGAGCAATCTTGTAGAATGGAACAGAGATTTGGAGCATGAGTCAACTGCTGACAGCACCACAAGTTTTTGTACAGCCTTGGGTAGGTCATTTCAGCCTTTCGTGGCACAGCTTAATTTGTAAAATGCACATTGATGAATCATAAGAATGTCAGTATGAATAATAAAAAAAAAAGGCATTCCTAGAAAGACTCCTTGTGAGTCCTAAGTTTCGTTCATGAAAGTGTGTCCTTTACTAAGCTGAACAGCTCATTTTCATCTGTAAGTCTATTTATAGACTAATGTCTATAATATACTGTTTATTATTTAGTATATATGTCGATATAGTGTGATTTAATTCATCATCTCCCATTAGTTTCAATTTCAAGTGTGGGAACTCAAACAGTTCAAAATTATTTAAAGAAATACAACAATATCAAGCATAAATTTGAATTAAACTCTCCGTAATAATCTGTAAGGTTGCTACCCCTGTTTATCTTGTCAAGAAATAAGCAGCAGTGATAGCATGCACTCTGTTCAGGAAGAGAAATTGGATTTGACCAGAGTCACCTGCAGTTTATAGCCCTTCAGTCACTGCTGAGGGCTATCCATGATGTCCTGAGGGCTCTTTTGCGCAGCTGTAGGCAAGACAGCAAGAGAGCTCTGGCCAACAAAGAGCATTCCAAGGCTACGGCCCCGTGTTCTAACCCCTTCCAGCTAACTTTCCATTGCCCCATCCCATATGTAACCTTCAGCCCCCCACTCGAAGCAGCCAGTCTGACAGTAATAATAGTAGTCACAAGAAAAGGGAACCTCTGTCATACTAATAATTTTTGAAAACTTAAATGCCCAGGATGTGATTTTAATTAAAATGCACACTGCCTGGCTTGTCTGTTTCCAGGAGAAGGTTTCTCCTGCAGGAAGATGGTGACCTGTTGTACCTATTTGCCTCCCACACTCCGAGGTCAGTCCCATCATTACACAGTCTGATTTGTAGAGAGCACTTATAGTGGCATATAAACATGGGGATGAATCTGTTCTGCTTTAAGTTTGGTTTTGCCCAGTAACCTTTGCATGAGCAGCATTTTGGAATGATCAAAACAAAGATTTTTTTGCTTCGGAAGCTCCTGTGGGTGTTGCAGTTTTGCACAGTCTCTGGTATAGCTTCTAGTAAGGGGAAGGCATTTCAGTCGATTATATGACAGATCCATTATTATAGTTCACTCATAATTAACTCATAGCGATGGTGAGGTATGGATTTACAAACAGGACGACAAATCTCTTCCATCCGTGTATGCCATGCAGAGAAACATGAACAGAGTTTTAGCTCTAGAGTTGTATACGTCTCCCTCTACCCATCACGGTGTATCTGGTTCTAGGATTCAATATTTCCTCATTAAGATAATCTCAGGATTTTATTTAGCTTTTTGAAGATTTGTTTTGTTTTATTTTGGTTTGGTTTTTTTTTTACAAAAGAGAGTCCAGATTCTCATGTCCTTTTTGGGGGAGTTGGATAGGGGATCACCAACACCTATATTTATTCGTGAGCAAAGCTGAGAGAAGAACTGAAGTTTTTTAATTCAGTCATAAGTGCATTAGAGCAGGACTGCAGAAGTTGGAAAAGTCATACCGTGTTTTCCTCTACCTACAAAAAACTTGTATTTTTCCTCCCACAAAAATGTATAGCAAACTCTTTCCCAAGATAGTGCAGGTAAAATTCTCATAAATTATTACATTCATAATCTGATGGCAATTCCAAGAGACTCAGAGTGAAAGCTTAACAACACAATCTAATAAAAGGACCTTCTTCTCCAAAGCAGAGAACTGCTTTGCCTCAGCCTTTCCATGCCCTTCCCTGCTGTCCCACTCTGGGGACTGCTCTTCCCTGCCCTGTGTCACTGCACCGTCACTGTCTGCTTTGCCCTCACACAAGCTCTATTTGCAGGGAAACTGCAAAACATTACTCTGAGTGTTCCGACTAATATGCATTTAAAATACTCTAAATACTGCATTTGCATGAGTAATTCCTATGTAATGAACTCTCAGGGATCCACATAATTTTTGTTATTTATATTCTGGTTTCCCAGAGGCAAGCTTAGTGCCCAATCCCCTCTACACAGAAGTCAATGAGAGTCATGATACTTACTTCAACAGGAGGAAAGTCTGTATAACTGGGAGTCCTATGCTGCCTAAAAATGACACAATTTTTTGGACAGAGGAAGGCCCCAAAGGCTCCATATGTTGCTCTCATGCTGGGCTGACTTATTTGAGGGGAAGGTCAGCCCATTGTGCAAAGGGTCAGGGAGTGAATAACACATTTGCTGCATGCCTGGGAGAGGAAGCTTGAAGTTGGGAAGCAGGTCAGGCTTTTTAATTCCCATCAGGCCCAGCATCCTTCAGGAGATATTCCAGCTCAGAGTCTGTACAGCTTCAGCATGTGTTCAGCGTCAGATCTGTTTCTTTTTATCCAAAAGCAAAAAAATCTCTGGGCTTTGGAGGATTAAAATGCAGGCCTTGATTATGGATCAAAACAGGAGTCTCCTCTATACTGATGTTGTGCTTGAAAAGACAAAGACAGATGTGAACTTGAGATGGAATTTTATCCTTCTCCATCTATTTTCTAAAACACTATGTGAAATGATAATTCACAAAAGGTGTTTCAAAAACCTTCATTCCCAGGTTTGGGGTTTTTTGCATATGTGAATCAACAGATGTATGGAAGGACATGAACTTTGTACCAGTGGACTCTTTTTCCCTAGGAAACTATTCCCCTTCTATGATGGTCAGTCAAAATCTTCCCTTTGGATAGAGAGTCACTTTCACAGCTGTGCAGTCCAAACGGCACAAAAGCTTCTCTGACAGAAATTTTGATGCTATTATTATGCATTGGAGAGAAAATATACAGAAAATAAAATCAATTTGCTGTCAGTCTTAAGTTGATTTTTTTCTTGTGTATCATTTGACTTTTTTTAAATTGTCAGTTGGTTCTAAAATTAAGACCAAAATAAGTGTAAGATGTATTTTTCATATTTTAGCAGACAAAAGGCAGTAGTTTAATATTTCACGCAGAAATAGAAAATCAGTACTTTGATTACCTCCATGTTTTTTCCTTTGATTAGACTTGAGCTCCGGCAGGATGAAGAACATTTAAAGCTTCTGGCTGAACTTACTAAAATGAGACTAACAGACAGGACAAAGACCATCAGATAATCTTATTCTAAGGGATGAGGATTGCCAAATAAAATGATCATTTATTTGAAGCAATGCCCAGATACCAGAGTTATCACTTCATGAAAGGAATACATATTATATGCTGGAGGAACTGACCAGACAGAGCACCAGAAAGCTGTCCTGAAAAGAACCAGCCACAACTATACCAAATGATCAAAATCCATACACAGAACTGAGACATGCTTACAATCTACTAAATTTATGCTCTCTGGGAGATGCTTTCAACATCCTAAATTTATCCTCTTGCCTTGAAATCCTCCAGTTATCAGAGCACACTCATGTATGACATCTAAACTCCTAGGGAGCCAGTTGCTGCCAATCATCTTCAGCCCTGTCCACCAGGATACTGTCCTCTCCTTTTCTATTCTTCATGCAATAGGATTATGAGTGTCAAAAGGACCAATCCCCAGCTTAATTCTGCACCCAGAACAAAGTTAAGAACACTTTGAAGAGAATAGGCTTACAATCAAGTATATGACGTGTATAAAATGTACAAAAACAGATTGTCTGACGCACTCCTGACTGAATCTAAACAACAAAATATCCTAGGGTCATGTATCATCATTTTAATGTTTTATCATCCAGATTGCACATTTGCTGTAAACCCACTTTCCCTGCTACTATCTTATTCTTCACTTGTTCAGCACAACTTTTTCACTGTAATTGGCTGAGGTAAAAACTGCTGAAAGGCATAAAACTACTTTAAAACAATGTGGAAACCTTCATCATCTTTGCCCAAATTATTCCTGAAAGAACAAACATCATATGATACACAGACATGTCAGTCACAACCCTGAGCCACTGAACTAGAGGAATGACTGAAAACCTGCAAGGATAATGCCGCCTGTAACACCAACATTGAAATGAAGGATCAATAACACATGTGGTTCAAGACACTACACCATCTACCCAAGGGTTAAGTGAAATGGCAACACTTTCGAAAATGTTGGAATGCTTTAGAACCTTTCCGAAACCTCACCCAGAGTTCAAGAATTGGAGCAGATTAGAAAAATACAATGTGAATGACATTTCGGAGAGTATTTATAAAGCTTCTCTTGATCATCACAAGCTTAATCTCTCTAGACAGAGAGGAGAGGAGCAAGGTGGGCTTCCCCTGGGAGCCTTTGGGAGTGACTCTCATCAGACTGAGCGCACCTTTGTGAATAACCCCTTTCAATGCAAAATAAACACCGTGTTTGGATTACCTATCCTCATTCTCAGGCCAGCTCTAGCCATAAATCTGAACGCAATTCACGGCGCAGGTCACGTCACAGTCCCTCCCTCTTGGCTGGAGCCCACGGCTCCGTGTGAGGAGCTGCTAAGTGCTTTGCTGGAGCAGAGCCACGCTGCTCTGCACCTCCCCGGACGCAGCCCCAGATGGGCACATGCGTAGCTGTGCACAGGAACTTCTCTGAGGCCATCGAGGAGTTAAAATCAGACAGTACATCTGCCTCAGCTCTTTGAGCTGTGATCCAATCAAATTTTACAAGGCAAACAGGATCAGGATGGTTCGTACAAGAAGCAGAGACATATAGAGATCCCCAGAGGCCACAGGGAGTGATTTTAATGATGTAACAGGTGGCACTTTTTCTCAGTGCGCTAATGCTGAACACAAATCAGATTCCCCAACTGTGATCAGAAAAGAATGCATAAACTCTTAGGAAACAGCAAAGAAAGCAGAGAAATACGTTCATTTTATAGTCCTGGCAGGAGACTGTTATAGTCCTGTTATAGTTAACTGCTACAGATAATCAAAACAGTAAATATTTGCTATGAAAGGTTAAAAGTAAATGAATGCTCTCCATTTTCTCAAACAGAAGAAAAAGAGGATGCTTTCAAATTTCTCTTTGACTTTTCCCGATTTATGTTTCTAAACAACTGACAAGGCCTCACCTTGAATATTGTATACAGTTTTGGGTGCCACAATATAAGATATTGAACCATTAAAGAGTGTCCAAAGGAGGGGAAAGAGGATGGTGAAGGGCCTGGAGGGGAAGTCATGTGAGAAGTGGCTGAGGGCACTTGGTCTGCTCAGCCTGGAGGAGACTGAGGGGAGACCTCAGTGCAATTTCCTTGAGAGGGGAAGAGGAGGGAGCAGGCACTGATCTCTGGTCTGTGGTGACAGTGACAGGACCTGAGGGAATGGCCTGAAGTTTTCAGGGGAGGTTTAGGTCAGACATTAGAAAAATGTTCTTCACCCAGAGGCTGGTATGGCACTGGAATAGAATGCACAGGGTAGTGGTCACAGCACCAAGCCAGACAGAGCTTAAGAAGTATTTGGACAACACTGTCAGGCATATGGTGTGACCCTTGCGGTGTCCTGTGCAGGACCAGGAGGTGGACTTCATGATCCTGATGGGTCCCTTCCGATTCAGCTTGTTCTGTGATTCTGCAACTCTATGAACAACAAAATCAAAATTTAAAAAACCCCACATTTTCAATGGAAAATTAAACATGAAAAATATCCTCCGGACATATACAAGGAAGGTCATCTCAACTCTACTGATTCTCAAACAGTTTCAAATTAATGAAGTTTTTTCACCTTTTGGTCCCAAATAATATGCATAGTTCTGCTGTATTTTGGGGTTTTTTTTTCAATTGGTGATGGTGTTTGAGGCTTTTATTTTGGTTTTCCTTTCTTTCCTTTTTTTTTTTATTTTTTTAATTCTGAAATAGAAATATTTCAATGCACAGAAGTAAAGTCTCGCACATAGTTATCAGGCTGCAAGGAGTTTGAGGACGCCACCAACTGAAAAACACTGGTGCATAGCTCATTACACAATACAATACAGTCCAATCATAAAGTTAAACAGAATTTATTCAGCCATAGAGGAGCCAATATTTTCAGCCATTTATATTTGTTAGGTAAGCCAACCAGCAAGAGAGGGAGTTCAAGCAGGTCGGCCCACGGCTCAGGCCCCAAGGTTTACTGCTCTCTGCTGAGCTGTTGGGTGTTTTTGCTGAAGGAGGAGGGCTGTAGGTTTCCTGGCCCAGGCCTTTGCCATCAGGAGGACACTGAGCACCCAAGCAAGACCTGTTCCCTTGGGTGACCTCATTGCATTCTTTCTGTACCCAAAGGGGCCCCACAAGAAGTTTGGAGAGGAACTGTTTACAAGGGTGTGTAGTGCTATAACACAGGAGAATGGTTTCAAAGTGAGACTAGCTTTAGGTTAGCTATTAGAAATATATTTTTTACTGTGAGGGTGCCAAGGCATCGGCAAAAGCTGCCCAGAGATGTTGCTCTGTTTTTCTGATATTCGTGGAGGTTCGCAGGAGCTCGCAGGGAAGTTTAGCAGACGGCACCCAAGATGGCGATTGAGAAGACTTTATTTACAAAAGTTTCTTTATATAAGCATTAATAATCTAGCAACTATTGGTCAAGAGTTTTTCCACCCCCTAAAATGATAGGTTAAAATCCTACAACATCCAGTACCAAAACAATGAGATTAAAAGAGTACAGGAATGCAATTTATCTCTATTCTCCATGAGAAAGCTTCCTAAAACAGTGCAACTACACAGAGAAGCTGTGGATGACCCATCCCTCGCAGTGTTCAAGGACAGTTTGGATCTTTGAGCAACCTGGTCTAGTGGAAGTTGTCCCTGCCCATTTTATGGGGATTGGAACTAGGTGATCTCTCAGGTCCCTTCCAACCCAAATTTTCTATGATTTCATGACTCTCTGAAACCTCCACACAAACCCAACTGCCCAGGAAACAGTGCCTCTCAGAACAGCCCTTCGGGGGAAATTGCAGCAAGAAGGCGACTTTGATGCTTCTCCTGACAGCTTTTCAAACAACAGCCTTGGACCAGAGGCAGGCGAGAGCTGAGCGGCGCTCGCAGCCTGGCGGCTCCGCTCGGCTGGGCTCGGCTCGCAGCATCTTCCAGCGCCACCTGGTGATCCCCAACACCTCTCCTCCCTGTCACACTGCCCAGATAAAAGTGTCCAGGCTGCTTTTCTCCATCGGCATGGTGGAACTGAGTATAGACTTAAATGCACCAAGTTGCGTTTCTCTAGTGGACCTAAACACCAGAGGCTGGCTGGCCGCTGGGTCTGCCTCTGCTAGGGTTTCTTTGTACCTTTTCTTGCTAACCTTTTCTGGGCGAAATAGAGTTTTACCCCTAAACCAACAAAAAGAATAGTTAATGGAAATTAATTAATTTCCTAGACAAGACCCTGATAAATTAATAGCAGCTTACCTTTCAGTGTAGAAAATGGACTTCAAATGGCTGCCCAGTTCACTTTCTAACACGGAAAGAAAAGAAGTTTGAAATCAGATTTACAGTCAGCTGTCAGGACAGAGATCAGAAGACTAAAGACACTGTTACCCTGGGACTAGAGCATGCACCCACTGCCCAGCAAAAGCATTCAGACACTGATTTCAGAAGGAGTTGCTTGTACTCTAGAACTCCCTATCTGATCATTTGATGGATGCCACAGCATACAGCAGATGGAAGTGGACATGTAATTCCCTGACACCCTACAGGAAAACAAAGCAAGGTCTAAATTTGCAGGAAAATTGTGTCATGAAGGGAATGAGGATTATATTATAATAGAAGTTAGAGTTGCATTTCACAAAATCATCAGTTCATAAGTTCATGGCTTGAAACAAGGCTGTTCAAAGTACCCCTGGTACAGCTCCAAAATGAACACTAAGGAAAGGGTAGGATCTTCATATTTTTGTATTTTTCTCTCTCCATTAATATAGAATGCATGTGGAACATAAGTCTGGAAGGAAAACAATCACCAAAAAATACAACTGCAAAAGCAGTTTCTTAAAAGCTCTTATCCACCTGGTATACATATAATAAAAGTTAAGATCAGCAGAGTGACTGCATTTTAAAGCAATGGATCTGTGAAGATGCATTATAAGATATTTCACATACATAAAAAGAGATGGATCCAGCAGTCTAAGTCTTGCTACTTTCTACAAAATCAAGAAATATTGTGGAATAAACTAATCCCCTTTAATTAATCCAAGAAGAAATAACAGTAATCATATTTATTCATGAGATTCTAATATAGAGACAAACACTAAGCACAAAACAAGTCACTGCATTATTTATTACATTCAATAAATGAATCCAGCCAGGTCTTCAAACATTTCAGCACTCTGGCTGTGAATGAATAATACTAAGTCAGGCAAATCGGACAAAATATGTGGAGAGTTTCAAAGCGTGGGTTTCTGATGAATGTGTAAGCTCATCCAGTTTGCCTAAAATAACTCCTGAACTTCTGTCTAAGTGTCCTGGGCATGGTAAACTAGAGTTCCTAGGTTGAATTCTTACTTTTCCTATGGGTATATAAGTCACACAAGCAGGACGTCTCTCTGGAGGCACTCAAATGCATCCATTCTTGCCACAGACCTTACTGAAAACTCGGGCACTTCCATTAGGAGGCCTGGCTGTCTCAAAGTGGAAGCTGACAGAGTTCAAAAAAGCACAGCAGAATGCCCCCAAAGAGGTAAAATGCTATTTTATTGCACAAGCAGTGGCTTGCTTTCTGTTTCCTCTTTATGAAAGGTGCAACTGCACACCACCTTGCAAACATTTCCTAACTCTTTTCAAAGATCTCTTGAGACCTTGAGGAAGAATGGAATGAAACTCATTTTGTACTCCTGTAAAATTTGTAGAGTTGGCCTCTGGAAAATCAAAGACTCTAACTGATTTCCAGTCTAATATCTGACATTGGTGCTACTCCAGCCTTGGCTTTTATCTGTACTCTAGAGCATGTGGGAGTACTTCTGGCTGCCCTTCTCAATAAAATGCAAAGAAAAGTAGATTCTTTTCCCTTGCCCATTTTAGCAAGAGCCCATCATAAAATATATATAACATTTGCAAGCATATTTTTATTCCTAGTATTTATTCCAAAGGTTTCTTAGCTATTTTAGCATCGATCTTCTGGCTCTCCTTAAGCTAGGTTTGTTTTGTTTTTTTTTAAATTCTATTTAAAATCAAATGTGTATCCTCTCCTAGGCTTCTTCTCACCATTTCTCACACACCCCTTGAGTCTGAGTGGTAATCATGCTACAAAATCCTAGAGATGTTTGAGGGACATAGAGAACCACCACTGCCCTTCCAACTCTTTTGGAATTTCTGAGTGATTGCAGCCTATAGTTTGTGTGGGCATAATGCATTAGCCCCTTCACATTAATAAAGTCCAGTTTATGGCTGCTAATACAGCATAGCAAAGGGTGAAATAATTTTTACTAGGAAAACAGTTTTATCAATGCTGAGTATGTCAGTCCCAGTAGCACACTTTCATCAGTGTGTTATGCCTTCCTTTTTTATTGCCTCCCTACAAGACAATCTCAATTTGCACACATTCTCCTTTTATTCTTTTTTTTTTTTTAATTTCACTCTATTTTTTCAGTTAATTATTTCATAATAGGAAATAAAAAATTATTTTTTTAAACTTTAATAAGAAGTGTGGTTGAAGTACTTAAGCAAGACCATTTCATGATAGTCAAGAAAATGAAGCCTTTTTTCTGACAAGTTTGTGTTTCATGGTTGCTCACAGTTCTAAATTAAATATATGTTACAGCATTAATTCACTCTTGATTGTTGTTAGACAATATACATGGGGGAGAGATGCTGTGAATACTCCAAAGCAAGAGAAAGTCAATTATTAGATATCACATGGTCCTTAGAGGAGAGAATTCTGCATCTTTCAGTGGCTAATTATGAGCACAGGTCACATGAAGTTTTTCTCTGGTTTCTAGTGAAATAAAGTTTTTCTCTAGTTTCTACATTTTTCTTCAGCAGCACTAATAAGGCCTCCCACCTTTACCTAGTTGTCTGTTTTCACAGTGCATGATGGAACTTTATCTCTGAAAGGTGAAATGTGGTTGAAACCAGTCATCAAAATCAAGAGTTATCAGAGGGAGTGATCAGTTACCTACACAGGCAGTGAGCCTCAGCTTTAGCAACCCTAAACCTGTTCCCTAGGCTGCCTGGGCTGTCCCTGGAGAAAGGTACAGGAGACCTCAGAACTTACAAGGGAGACCCAGAATGTGTTACTTTCCTCCCTCTCTCTCCCGACCCAACAAGGAACTCAAGATTTTGTCTTTTCCTCCTATGTTTGTATTTTTCCTTACTATTCAATGCAATTGCTTATAAAATTAATTCCCCTTTCTGTCTCCATTGATTTCAGCTAGTTCTAATTCTGAGCACACTAGCTTCAGTCCCTGAGGAGACATGAGGCACAATTTATACTGTCCCGGATCACTGTGTTGGGAAGAGTCAAGCGCTGCGTCCCAACAGCAGATATCTCTGGCATTGCGTGACCAGTAAAATTTGTAAAGTATCTGTGGGAGATTTTCAGCTAGGAAGGGAGGTGTCTACTACTTTTAGATGCCTGAATTTAAGACAGAAGTTAAATACACTGAATTCTGCCATTAATACCCTAAGAAAATCAGGTTAAAAGTAATATTGGAAGCCTCATGTTCCATGCATGAGAAGCTTTTATTGGCTGGAAAAACTAACAAGACACGAAAGATGTTTTTAAAAGAGAAATTGAAAGCACAAAGACTGATTTGATACTGGCTAATGCCACATCTTCACTAGAGAAGATCAGTATGGCCCAGAGGATGAAAATTAACAGGGTGGTCAATCCAGCTGAACACCTAGAAACAGATTTCCTTCCTCATGTTGAAAAGTCCATTTCATGAAGGAGTATAGGCAGAAGAGGCCCAAACAGAAAACTTACAATATAAACAGAGCATTTTGGCTTAAGACTTCAAGAATGCAAAAAGATTATGATTTTGTGACTTGCAGATTTCTGTTGTACATTTGTGCTTAGGTAATCTCTTTCCAGATGTACATCTTTTGTTTAAAATGGCTTATGGCTAATTCTTTTTGATTCACAGAAGGATTTGATTGAAAAGAGTGAGTAAAGCTGGAGAAACCTTACTAACGCAATGGCTGGGATTTTTCTTTTCAGTTGCCAGGGCAGAGGTTTCCATTGTTTGTTTGTACAATAATTTATCTGGAACAGCAGAGAGTGTTTTCAATGAATAAACCACCTGTGTAACAATATAGGAAACAGAAGAAAGATAGCTTTCAGCATTAGTTATTTGTATATGTGCAAAAGAAAAAAAAAAAGAATTACGGTTTATCTGTTAAATAACTGGATGACTTTCTGAGGATCACTTGGGAATACTGTATAAAGAAATGCTACATCAGTTCCTTTCCATGTGTACACACTGTGCTGGTGAGACTTCTCAATTAGATGTTCTGTGATAAAATGTTAGGTTCAGTCTTTGGGCAATCGTACTGAAAACTCCTGTCACTGACTGCCCTTGCTCTGGCACTTTACTTGATCATTGCTAAATTACAGCAAAAGCACACTGAGAGTGCTTTAGATTTACAATTGCTCACTTCTTCTCTGTCACTTCCTTTCCTAACTTCTCTTTCTCCATTTACCCCTTTCATTGCTGATAAGAAATAATCTGATTTTTTTCATTATTTCTTTAGTTGTGTGAGGAACAGATTTTTATGTCTAATGGGGAAGTAGTGAATAGTAATAATTCATATTAGAATTAAAGTCAAACATTTTCAGGAATATGGTTTAAAAAAACTGGCTTGGAAAACTTTTGTTTCTTTAAAACTTTTTTATTTCACTTTTGACTGCCCCTCAAAAAGGATAAAATGTTTGTTTGTATTCCAAAAAATGATACATAAAAAGTTGGAACTTTCATATTTAAACCCCCCAGAAATATGGAAAAAATCAAATGGTGCAATCCCTTTCATACCCAAAAATATGTAAAAATAACACCTCAGTTTTGCAAATGGTTTTAGTCAGTCAGCATTTTATGTATTTACTCCCGTGTTTCCCAACCTCTGTTGCTTACCTGTGGTTTATTTCTTAATATACTTATCTACAGAGGCATATGTGGTTTTAATCCTCCTAAACCATAGTGAGCCTCCCTCAGTCCAAACAGAGAGCTAGAAACTTATGCTGAACTTCCAAAACTTTGAAAAAAAAAAAATCTTCCAATTGTAACTTTACACTTTTTTCTTCAAAAATGTATCATGTATAAAGCACATTATATTCTTCTGCTGGGTGAAAATTTCTACATTCTTTTCTTGCTTTCCCTCCCTTTTTAGCGTGTGAATGAGGATAGTTAAGGGCAAAAGTAGTTGCATCACTCCAAAGGAGTAGTCAGAGCAATGCAGGCATCTCCAGTGAAGCATCCATGTGGAGGGCTCCATTATTGTTACTGCTGCTACACATTCGTCTGGTGGCCAACACCTGCACAAGGAAATAAAGGGAGGAGAAAAAAGCTGAGGTGTGTGTGCCAAACCCTGTGTGAGTGCATTCTTCTGAGTGCCAAATGCGTCAGAGTGGAAAACAGCAAGGGAGTGAACATAAAGCCCATCTCACATATTCCGGGAGGGCTGCACTTGACTCCGCTGCAGTTACTTCTGATTTACTCAAGTGTCAGCTGGAGAAGGACCACAACCCGGGCTTTAAAATGTTTTTATATGCTCCTCTGAGTAAAAAACTTGGAGGACTTTATGAAAACAAGCTACTGTTGCTGATTTGCCAGGTAGGCAACCTCTGGTTGAGAGCTGATCCAAATAAAATGTTTCTCACAGCTATGACTGCGTTGCACTAATTCAACTAGAATAAACAATTACATCAGAAAAATGTGTTTATTTTGGTTCTGGGCCACAGAGACTGGGCCCAAATATGATGTAGAACATATGCCTGTTATTGCTTATAGGGACAAATAATTTTTCAGGTGGACCTCAGCATTCCTTCCTTTTGCTAAGTATACTCCTCCTGGCAAAGTACCTGGAATGTCTGTTTATTATTTATGGAATCATACATGAACTTTCTTATTTAAATAGGCAACGTAAACAGTAACCCTGAGATTAGAATCAAACAGAAAAGTTTGTTTCTCTCTTTGTTTGCAGGTACCTGACTGTGATCCTTTCATTAATGCTACACCTCTTTACACCAACAAGGACTGACATCTTCAGCTCCTCAGTAATCTTGTGCTGGCATAACTCAGAAGTAAAGTAATCAAAGCCAGCAAAATTTCACTCATGTAAAATTAGCATAGAGGAGATTACAATCAGTTGTGTACTTTTTTACTGAACTCGACAAAGAGTTGGTCCAGACAGCCGAAAGTGAAATGAAAGACTATTTAGCCAGACTGTTGGTTCTTGTCATACTATATCATTTCAGTCTAGAATTTTCATCTCTGCTACCAAGGAAGTTAAACAGAAACATTGCACAGTTTTTATTTGCCTATGTTTAGGCATCGTGTTCCAGTATAAAGGTAAAGGAATTATAAATTGGAGTTTAGTTTTAAAATACCTGGTCTAAACTATCCAAGTAAAGATCCTTTGTTTATCAGTAAACTTTCTGTTCCTAACAGAGTTGAAGATAAACAATCTGTACAGGATAAACTTTATTGGGTAAATATAGGGGATGCATCTGAAGAAGGTGTTACATGTACTTAGGCCATTATAACATGGCAGCTTTTATACACATGAAACAACAAACCACTTTTTTAAGTTACAACTTAGAAATTAATTTTAAAAATTAACAAGGAATAAAAGTGAGTCTGAAATTCTGCCCACATTTGTCCCAAGTCTGAGGCTTGTTTAAATCTAAAGTTCTGGGTTTAATCTGTTGAAACAATATAACTACAGGTGTACAAATTTAAGTTACATCAAAATTGCACCTTTTAGCTTGGGAATATCAGAGAGCAGTAGCTAGTACCAATGCCACCACCCCATACAAAATGAAGCTATAAACACCCATTGGAGTGGGTGGAAGATTATTACTAAGCCAAATTGGATGAAATAAGCGTACTTCTGAACTTTTATTTCATTTTTAAATTAAAACCATAATCTTTCCTGAATTTCCAGAGTTAGGAGAAAATAAGCTGAATTTCTGGGATATTATAAGAGCAGCTCCTCACACATTTCTTTCTTGCCAATCTGATCTTTCATAAGAATGCTCCCATGGGATGCCACACCCTCAGAAGACAGCAAAGGTATTGAAATTACCCACATGAGCTTTTGGAGCCCTTTTGAGGTTCACCTACTTCTCCCACATTTGTAGATCTCTTCTATGTACTTCTCTAGCCATGTGCTGTACCGTCTAACTGAAGTGGCTAATTGTGGACTACCTGATGACCTAGTGTTGAGTAGTGACCTCTTATTAAGGTAGAAGGAGCAAATTAAAGTCCCTTAAGGGAATTTGTAGTACTTACCCTTCTGTCCTGAACAAATTCCAACTTCAGTGAATATGCTGTGCCTTATTCCCCAAGCAATTGCATTCCCATGCAGCAGACCTTTACATTCCTTCCAGAAATCACCGTGCAGCATTTCAGTGCTTGCTGAAACGGATGTAAAAACCACGCGGGTTTTACTGATCTCATCACCAACTAATGTAATATGTATTTATCGTAGATTTTGAATTATATCATTTCTGGATGTCAAATTTTGATATGGATAGGACTCTCTTTTCCAGAGAAAGAGCTAAATATCCAAGGAGAATATGAAAGTCTCCTTTGCTATGAAAATCAGAGTTAGCAGTCTCCAGGTATGGAGTAAAATCAGCTGTAACATGAAGGGGCACCTCTGACAATGTTGTTCTTCCTGGCAGAAAGTGAGCTGAGATCCTCCCATGCAAAGCACCAGAAAAATCCAATGTTTTCATAATTCATATGCAACCTAAACTGCTCCTTTTTATATTGTATGAACTGCAAAATGGCTAAAATGTTACTGAAAACATCTTCATTCTGCACATTATGGAAAAACTTACAATAAATTATGTTTGTGTATTTTTATTAACCCTTGAACTACTGTTGAGCAATGCATGTGTTTGAACAAGAGTTGAAAAGCTATTAAAATATTTGCTTAAATACTTTACTACAGGCTAAAAATTGAGCTCCAAAGCCTCTGGGATTTGGAGACACACAGGAAAGTTAACTGGAGGAAGTCTGGAAGAGGTCAGCATGCTCAAGCACACTCCTACAAAATGTTCCACCTCCCTTATCAACTTCAATAAACTTGACTCCTACTTTCTTCTCTTGAAATACAAAGGACACATGCAAAGAATTCCCAGCTATGTAGGCTGTGTTCACAGCAATCTCATCCTTGCTCTATGAAAGTAGAGTCAGTTAAATGTCTAAACTTTGGGCTTATTTGTTATTGGTTTATTCCAATTTTACACTTTCACAGTTGACTGCTTTCTGCAGCATTAGGCTACACAAGAAGCAAGCCACCTGCAGATTTTATTAAATATTACATGGGCTGTGAAGCTACAATATTACCTCTGATTTCCTTTACTCAAATGAAATACTTTTTGTCCTGTGAGACATAACTTTTCTTGTTTTTGCATTTCATGCACTTTAGCCAAGATTTATCTCATGCCAAACAGTAAAAGTGTTCCCACAGAACATCCTATAACCCAGTTCACCCAATTCTCCCTTTGCCTATGCCCTTAAGTCTTGAATCACTAGCAATCAAATATCAGTCACACCTGCTCTCTCTTTCTGGCTCAAGAAATGTTTTAATCTTTTGGCCGAATAGAAATCTCCAGCAAAAAGGTCACAGCCCTGTAAATAGGGTTACAAATCTCCTGGAGAAAGTGGGAGATGACATTCCAGAATCTCACAGGGTAAAGGGGGACATTACCCTCCCTCTGCCAAGGAGACTTGGTTGCAGTGGGACCCTTTGCTTGGGGTTTTCAAAGAAAGTTGCCATAACAGCATTTTCTCAATATTCTTCTCTGGGAGCATGTTGGTTCTCCCTGAGAGGCTCCAGCATTGTAACTCCCTGAGGATTTGAGACATATCTTTCTTTTAGAGCTTACTTGAGTCCAAGCACAAACTAGGTGATGAGCCTCTCATAAATGTCAAAGCTGGGCTGGTTCTCTATGTGAAAACTGCCCAAACACAAGCAGACGGATTCATCTCGCCCAAATATAGACCTCTGCAATGTAGAAAACCATGCCTCAGCCAGTACCCTTTGCCAGATTTTTTTATTGTTAGTAAAGTCTTATCACATCTAGTTCAGTCATTTATTTCAGGATGAGATGACTGTTGCCTTAGAAGCAACTGTTTCTCTTCACAGGCAAAAAAAGGAGTGCTGGCAGTAAGCTCAGATAGAGATCCCTGCAGTGCAGAGGACTGAATGTGGGCACATGAACTCCGCCTCCATGCCTAAAGAATATTCATACCCACAGCACTGCACCTGGGGGCTACATTCTGGCCACTTTTGGATCCTATTTGTGAGTGGACTTGGATGTTCAATCCTTTACGGAACATAAAATGTACTTACACTGAAGTCTGAGAGTCTTAAGCACCTTTTAAAATACTAACTTCTTGTTGTTATGGTAGGAGTGGAGTTACCAGGTGGTTGTGTTAAATATAATCTTACACATTCCTTTTCTTAGTCTATGAGGAATACATGCACTTTCAAGGAATGTTGTACTGTTAGTTTTTGGTGATTCAGGTTTATAGGGGAGCTTTTGTAAACAGCCACGGAGTTCAACCTATCTTATGCTCCCTGATTAGATTTAGTCCTTGGTGAAAATTATTTCCTGAGAACCTGAAAGTGGCTTTGGGTTAAGACTTCTAAATAAGGTTTTGCCTGCGTGTTGTCTATGGCCACCTATGTTCAGTGACTGTTGCACACAGTATGAAGAAATTATTCTAAGATATTCTGTATCACTGATTTCTCCCCTGATAGAAAGCTGGGTTACAAGCCTTCCAAATCCATCAAAAACAGGCAATAGTATTGTATTTCTGGGTCTATCCTTACTTTTCCAAATGTACACAACTGCCATTAATTTTCATTGAAATAATTTGAACTCAAATGCAAAATAGATATTACTTTGGGATGCAGTCAGTTAATATATGAGAACCTTGTGAGCCTTAGAATCAATCTGGGTTGTGAGTGGGTTATTTGTTTGTTTACTTTATTCCTTAATTTATAAAAGGGATGACGGCCCACCCAGTGTAATTTTCCCATCAAAAATAGCATGAAACAGAATAATGGAATGCAAGATTGATTAGATGGTGTGCCTGTTGGCAATGGGTGCATGTACTTCTTAATCTTAATGGATCATAAAAAAAATCCTTTCATACTTGCCGTAATGCATGTGCTAAGTTGTGGGTTCCTAGCCAATGCAAAGAAATATGCTATGATTTCCAGAGATGCAAAGTAAGAATTTCATATAGCACAGCAGTGAGGCCTCTGTTTAAATGCATAAAGTTAATTTCTTAATTATGACAGTGATATTCATTAAAAAGCTTTCCAATAGTACATGCAGTTCCCACACTGGTCTCTCTCCCACTGTCTGACAGACAGACAGCTTGGTTACACATGCTCAGAAAGGAGGGTGGGGGCCCAGATTCTTGGCTGTCTTGAAGTGGCCACATCCTGCCATCTGCTGAATCCTTCTGCTATTGGCAAATCCAGGGAAGAATATTTCTGAGGTGTCCTAAAATATTCCGCACCTCTGCAGAAATGTTTTTTGTAAGGACAAGTATACAAACGCATTCAGGGAGAGAGAAACCAGCTTAAAATACTAACAAAATTATTTTTATAAAATCCCCATATTTAAACAAAAATCACAGAATTACAGAATATTCTGAGTGGAAAGGGACCCACAAGGATCATCAAATCCAACTCCTTGCCCTGCATAGGACACAACAAAAATCACACCACGTGCCTTACAGCATTGGCCAAACACTTTGTGAACTCTGTCAGGTTTGGTGCTGTGACCACTTCCCTGGGGAGCTGTTCCAGTGCCCAGCCACCCTCTGGGTGAAGAACCTTTTCCTAATATCTGACCTAAACCTCCCTGACACAACTTCAGGCCATTCCCTCAGGTTCTGTCACTGTGATCAGAGAGAAGAGATCAGTGTCTGCCCCTCCTCTTCCTCTCACAAGGAAGTTGTGCTGCAGAAAGATCTCAACTGCACTGAGGTCTCTCCTCAGTCTCCTCCAGGCTGAACAGACCAAGTGACCTCAGCTGCTCCTCACACAGCTTCCCCTCCAGGCCCTTCGCCATCCTTGCGGCCCTCATTTGGACACACATAATAGTTTAATATCCTTCTTATATTGTGGCACCCAAAACTGCCCCCAGCACTCGAGTGAGGCTGCCCCAGGTCAGAGCAGAGCAGGACAATCCCCTCCCTTGCCCGGCTGGCGATGCTGTGCCTGATGTCCCCAGGACAGGGCTGTCCCTCCTGGCTGCCAGGGCTCTGCTGACTTGTGTTCACCTTGCCATGGACCAGGACCCCCAGGTCCCTTTCCCCAGCGCTGCTCTCCAGCATCTCATTTCCCAGACCTCTAATTTGTTGAGGTCTGTTTGCAGGACCTCTCAGCAACTCCCAGTTCTGTATCATCTGCAAAATTTCTTAGTAATCCTTATAGATGTGCCAGGAAGTCTCATCCTGATGGAGGGATAGTTTCTAAATTTTACCATATTTAGTTGATCACAGGACTACACAAAATTTAATCCTTTGGGTCTTTATAAAACTTGTAAGTCAAGAAACAGTCAGAGCTCATATAGTGAAAAAAGACAGACACCTTCTCCTTGGATCACTTTTTATTATTGCAATCACAGCAACTGCATAATTTTTAACATGCATATGTTTACATGTATATTTAACAGAAAATTTCATTATATTTCTTCTTTTTCTTACTCCCTTTCTCTATCTCCCTTTTTTCAAAATGAACTTGGGATTTCCTCCAATAATCATTTGTTTTCTAACTGTGGGTTTCTCACTTCTTCATCTCATGTGACCAAGATTCTCTCCTGTTCCTTATTTGTCATTTAATACGAAAAGTGTCACACTCCCTAGAAAAACACTCTTAATGGTCTGGAAACACCCTTGAAATAAACAGAAGAAGGTAACAGAACAAAAAAAAAAAACCCTCTTGCAGCTGAACACATTGCTTTTTCAAACCAGAAAGTCTTAGACCTCAGTCTCAGGGTTGGTGTCCCAAACCTGAAGAACTTCTGTAAAAGAGCAATACATTCAGTCTAAATGAGCCTGACAAAAAATTCATAGTCCTCACCCCTGGAGTATGGTTCATGTGCCATTTTGTCCCGGGAAAAATTTCTTTGGAGGATGCCCCTCCATTATTTCAGAAGGTAGTGTTTTCAAATGCAGTGTTAGTTATAGCTACATAGTATTTGAGCATTTCTTTTTGATCGAGCAAAATCCTCTCAGAAATAAATGACAGTTTTGCTTCGATAGGTATGTTCAGGCCAGGCCCCTAATTAATCAACTCTGACATTTACAAGAATCACTGCTCTCTGCTATGCCAAAGGGCTTGGGTTCAACTCCCAGGAGCAGAGAGGATTTGGACCTATTTCATCATAAGGACTTCTTATGACTACTTTCCTCTGTCATGTAGCCCATTTTTTAATGGAAAAATACTATAGAGCAATGAGTATGTTTACAAAATAACAGAAAAATGTAACTCCCTGAAAAAAAATTCTCTCTATAGAATGTAAATGTTCACAAAACTACTTTCTTTTTTCTTAATGCATGTGCCTCTTCTGGACTTGTATTACAACTCCCGCTGCAAAGTTTGTTTGAAAGATGTCTGTTTAAACTGGGGTCCATCCTGCAGTGTTTTGCTGCATTGCAATTTTTTTTTTCTTTTCATACTAAGGTAGCCTCTAGAAGAGTAAAAACACATGTAGATTCCTTAATATTGTCTAAAGGGAAGCTAGAAACTGCATCATGAAAACTGATCATGTGAAAATGATACCTGACCTGCTGTAAGCTGCAAACTATGAAGAGTATCTTTTGGAATAGTGCAAAGCCCAAAGCCTAAAACTACACCAGCAACTCCGGTAACACTTTAATAGTAAAAAGTAAAACTAGTGATTATCATCACAAATGGATAATGTCAGGTAGGAGATCTGTTCTCCGATTTTAGTTTTGCAAAGATAACAGCCTTGTCTACAAAGAAAGAAATGGTTCATGACATTAAATTTCTATTCTACAACTGCATGGGGAGGGTCACAGGCTGTGTCCATGACCTGGACTGTCGAAGAACCGGAGATCCCCAAAGGGACAATCTCTCTGCAGATTTGGAGGTTTGAGCCTGGATTTTCTTCAGTCTTGACTTTTGCATACCTCTGTGATTCCATCAGCTGCCAAAACATCATTCCCATCAGGAGAATTCATAAAAACTGCAGGCTGTCCAGGCTGCCAAATTCTGGGACAAATTGTTCCCTTCAGAGAACTTTTGGAGAGGACAGAAACATAGGATCCATGACTGATAATTATATTATGAAATAATAAGCACAGTTTCTTGGTTGTTTCGGGCCAACGGGGGGAAACAAGATTACAGTGATAAAATCTATGAAATTGGAATTGCACCTTCTTCAAAAATCATCTCTAAAAGGCCAGGTATCCACAAAAATCTGTGTGAGGCATTAAAAGCCTCAGGGTTTAAGAAACATCTTTCTTTTGCACTCCCATCCCAGCACAGGGCAAAAAATCCAGTGATACTGCAGATACATCTTTGTTTGCAGCTGCCGCTGTGGTGTCGGCCAGACAACATATCCTGTAGGGTCTTGTAGTCTGAGCGAATTGTGCTGCAGCTGCAAAGTTCATTCCTGTTCATCTGGATGGGCTTTTAACAATGGTCTCTGCTCTCCCCACTGCCCAAACAAAACTATCTATAAATGGAAAACTCCCTTGCTCTCCCTCCAAGGCCCTGAGGTAGCAGAATGAATGCAGCACACATGGTGCTAAGCGTCTCAGAGCTAAAACATGCTTAATACATGCAAATACCAACATTAACCATTATGAACAGGCATGATTTATGTGCCTGTCAGCAAGACATCAATCATGACTACAGAGAGTCAGCAGCAGTATCAACAACAGTAGCAGGAGTGGAGGGTCAGAGCCAAGATGGGATGGTCCTTCCCAGCCACCCGGGGGGAAGAGAAAGATGGATGAAGTAGTAAGAATCCCCAAACAATGTCTTTTAGGGAAAGGGATGTTAAGTTTTAAACCATCTCTTGAGCACAGTCAATGTCCAACATTATTTCTTTGTTAGATCTATAAGAAAGAGACAACTAGCAGGGACATTTGGAAATGCCATTGGAGAAGGGATCCGGGCATATCAAAAAGAAGTCAGGATTTTAAAACTATGACATCAAAGGTATTTAAGGGGATCTTTTCAGGAGACATTTTTACCAATGGGATCTGATTTACTGTTCTGTGCAGATGGCAAGTGTATTTAACTGTGAAACTTTTCTTTACTAGAAATTGGAGCCAAGAAAGTGTGTCAGAGGTTTCTTTGTACAGATTGATTATATATCTCGGAGAACATACATCTAAGGCCATTCTGTGATAACTAACTTTGGCTTCTGAGTAATCTACAAAATACCAGTTCATGCTAAGAATAGGCTTGGGTATTTGTTGCATTTTGGATTTCTTTTTGCTTTTCGCAGATGGCAGAAGAAGGCTGAGCAAGAGGAGATGTTGGCTGAGATATCAGTAAAAACAGTGATGTTTTATTTCAATATCTTAGGCTCCACTTGCAGCTGGCTGGAGCCAGTGGATAAAGACACTTAGATTTTACTAATAAACTGATAGGGAAGGAAATTGACATCCCTGAAAAAATCTGTCAAGCACAAATAGAAAAAATTCTGTCTGCATGTGTTAAGAATAACCGATTTGGCATATTTGCTTCCAGCTGGGACATACAGCTGAAATGTTGAGAAATGTCTCACAATTGCCTAAAAATGATTGCCTGTCAAATTTACAGGCTCAGACAAATGCAGGTAGCATCTCATCCCCAGACTTGGTGGACTACAGATCAAATGATGAATAAATCTTTTGAAAGCAAAGGCAAAATTACTCCTGGCAAGAATGAGGCCAAAAATCCATACTTTTTTTTCCTGTTTTGCATGGCACAAGGAGTTTTGGTAAAACATATCCTTTTTTGCATATCCTCAGACCAGCAGCCCAGAGATATTGCAGAAGCTTATAAAATTTATCAGCAGAGCACTAGAAACATCATAAATATATTGTGAACTGTTAAAAAAATATGAAAAATATAGATACAGAAAAAGGCAAAAGAATGTATTCACTACAAAGGAAGGAAAGAGAATCCAATTGAGGTTACATTGTCTGAGAGCAGAAATATCCAAATTGTGCTTTAAAGAGTTGACATCTTAAGAAACGTGAGCAAGTGTAAATAGCAGTCTAAAGCAGGGGGAAATTCTGATCAAGTCACACAGAACAAAAGACCTAATAACATAGGCTGTTGTGTGATGACAAATATTTTAAGAATTTTTTGCTTGTTTTCTTAATAAATATTGTAAACTGTTACAGACTTTCTGGGTTTTGCTCTAACCCTGTCAACTGCAGAGCATTTCATGAATTGGTTGACAGAAGTCAAAAAAGTTCAGTTGCACAGCTTAAGTATCCATTTCATACATACTTTTCTGCAGTCCTTTAAGAGTCAAATTCATCCATGTAAATGCAAAACAAAATTGGCAATTTCTGTTTCTCTCTTCCGTTGCTGAGCTTCTCTTGACTGATGAAGCTCGTGTGGATGATTACCAACAGAAATATTCAGGATTTTTAAGGCTGCAGGGAATTTTTACTCTCCATTACTTTTTGATAAGTGCTGCTTTTTTTAGTCTCTCTCTTGCAGCCACACGACTCTGACGGAAAGACTGATATTAATGGAGAATTGTTGATATTTATTTGCAATTTTTTTTCAAATTATTAAGTGCCTTCACTGTAAAGTGCCCCCCATTTATAACTTCATTTGGCTATAGGACTTTTGAAACAGAATTTCACTCCTAATTCTTTAAACAGAATTAGGTGCGAAATTGTTGCTTAAATAGTGCCACAAGACAGAGAATGTTATCAACTCCAGATATGGACGATAACTTTTATATTCTTTGTAAAATTCTCAGCACATTGCTTTGCCTAACAGGAAGTTAACTCAAGCTGCAATGTGATTGCTAATTGATTGATTGATTGATTGATTTTTTCCAATATTAATTAATTTTTATCCTTAGTGTCTTTTTTTCCCAAATCTTGAACAAATTGTCATTGTAATAAAATATTTTGTGATCACAAACCAGTTATAACTGAAAAGCAGTTCTTCTGTATATAGCTGTTGCTTTTTTTCCCAGGCTTTCTGGAAATATTAGTGTTATTAATCAGCTCAACAGAGTCCAGTGAGCTCTATTAAAATAAAATAAAGTACCCCTTTTTTGAAATCAATCCCCTCAGAAATTTGGCCCTAAAATTAATTTTTACCCTAAACTAAGTTTCTACTTTGGATCAGGAATAGATAATGTATAAAGGAATTTCATTCAGCTCCTTGGACAACATGAAAATTAAAAAGTTGGAGGAGGTGGGTTTTTTGTATGTACTGAGCTAGATTTTCTGTTAAGTTTGACACTTCAAGGAGAGAGAAAGGACAAACAATGTACACAATTTAAACATTCAGTGAGTACCCACAGTTTTCCTTGACTTCATACCTGTCACAAGTCAAAGAAACACCCAGGGATGAAAGTCACAATTCTGTTAGGCTGTGAGTTCCCAAGATTTTTATAGCTGAATCTCAGTTATAAATCTATCCATTGCTTCATTTCTCCTCTTCCTGTCTCCTTTTTTGCTCTTTCATAAAACTGCCTTCCTCTGGACTATATTTGCATACCAGTCTCATGCGTCCTTGGGTGTTTCTTTGACTTGTGACAGGTATGAAGTCAAGGAAAACTGTGGGCACTTAGTACTGATATCTGTAAGTGAGTCATGTTTTCAGAGATGCTGCAGCTCTGGCAAGAGGTATCTGTGAGGAAATTACAGTAGCAAGCCTTTTCATTTGTGCAGTTTTATGGAAGAGGTAAAATAGATTTGGGAAATTCTCTTTGCCATTATTTTTCTTTAAAATGTTTTTGGCATCTTAAATCCTAGATTCAGTGTGACTGCAAAGCATCTGTGCATGGACCTCACTTGCTACACTTGGAGAAGAAAAAAATAAACATAGGTATAAGGGGGTTGAGTGTCTGTGTGTGTGGATGGGGGAAGGTGGCCTCAAAGATATCTTCTTATTCCAGATCTATGTATGACTTTCAGAATGCACTCATAATCCTGCTCTGTTTATGCATCTTTTATAGTCAGGTATGTTAGAAGTATCTGTGAAATACTCAGACATACCAGAAATTGTAAATATATAGTAAAATATCTTCAGAATAGCAATCTCATGAGCACTTGCAATATACCAGCTAGAAATATTTCCAGAAAAACAGAATCTAATCTGTAGCAGAACCAATTGTACATGTGGACAGAGCTTGGAAGTTTCAGGTAACATCTCTACCAGTAAACTAAGCAGTGCCAAGACCCCTGGACTGGCCAAGTGGCACAGTTTGGCCACATCTGTGAAATTAAGGTCTTTTAGCTTAAATTGTAGCTCCACCTAGACTTCCTCCTGGCAGTGATTCCCCAGCAATGTTGACTCCTGCACATTATCTAGGAATGCTTGGGAAGGGGCTAGCTGGAGTGGGTCAAAGCCATTCCAGACTCTATGCTAACAGTTTTACAGTGCAGAGTTTCAGTGTCTGGGAATGTTTCCAGGTAGTCTTTAACTTGCCATTATAGAAGCAGTTTCAGAGCTCCAGAAGTTGAGTTTCTCAGCCAGATGTTGTCTGGCTAAACCTCCTGCCATATTTCCTTTTTTAGGATGGTTTGCTCCGTACTACTGGGAAGGGAGAGGAAGGAAGGACAAAGGAGAAGGAAGGGGAAGAAAGTTTTTCTTAAACTTTATTCACCCTGACATCATTACTCTGTGGACATCAGAGCTGAAGGAATTCTGCCATTTTCCACCTGTTCATGTTATTACTTGCACGGGGAAGGTAAGAGAACAATAGGACAAAAGAGTCTTTCTTCAAGGTGGTAGATATTCTTAAGGCCTTAGGATCATATAAATAAGAAACAGATATTTGCACCTATTTTTTGTTAACAATCTAGCTATATTTTATATGATTGATTAAAATTAATAATAGCAGCATGTTTTTTTTGTCAAATATAGACATTTGTGTATAGCTGGAACAAATGGTCCTTTCTTGCTTTAGATGGTGGCTGCAATTTCATTTTCCTTATTGTTCACGGGAAGTCTAGAAAGTTCAGTCCTTACACCAAGCAGGTTAAATGTCCTGCTGATGGTGGTGATGTGTTTCACTTAGAAATGTTGGCTATACCTTTTTCTTAAGTTTTGTCTCTTCCACTGACTGTGCCTTCATAGGGGAATCAAAGGAGAACACAATCCTACCATCAGCTATTTAAAAATTAACATTGAATTACATTATTTAATTCTGAATAACTCTTAATGGACTTCTGAGAGAAGAAAGAAGGAATGCAAAGTGACCTATCTGAGATAATCTCTAGCCATGAAACTTAGTGTAATGGGAAAAAACTACTTGTGTACATCTGAGGACTCCAGATTTAAAGTGGGATGGCTGTGCCCAAACCAGTTAGTGGGAATAGACCCTGATATTTTCAAACTCCAAGAGTGTTCCTAGTGATAATTTAGGGAAAATAGGAAATTACCAAAGGCAAAGACATCAGCACCAGACTAGCAACCAAATATGAGTGGTGAGTAAATTTCCGTGCTGAAAAATTAGTGTCTTTGTTTAATTTAGTAGTGAGACATAGCTATTAAGTGATATGGTTTTAGAACAGAAGAGTTAGAGTGAAGAAAAGGAAAGGAGTCTAAAGAGGATGTAAATAAGGTGTGAGTACTGATAACACAGGGAGTATCATGATAAAACATGCCAGCCTTCAAACGAGTAAGTTATTACAATACACTAATTCAACCTGATTATTAAAATTACATCTTGGATTCCTAGTTGGGAATGACTTATACACAATGCTTAAAAAGACTTCAAACTCTAGATGCCTGTTGTCCTCACCTTCCTTTTCTCCTCAGTACAAATATTTAGTTTCTTGTAAAATCACAACTGAACTTCTGTAATCTCAATTTTTACAGCAAATTAAAATAAAAGGTAGTTCACCTTGTAATGCTAGACTCTGAAGTGCAGAATTCACTTCATAAACAGTTCTTTTTCTAATGCAACAGGGCAAGAAAGAATGTTCAATGTATTAGCTTTATGAGATTTTCTACCATCCCACTTGAGACTGAAAAGCCTTAACAGGTGGTACATGGTAGTCATACCAAGTGCTCAGCAGCTAATGGGGAGTGACTGGGAATATGCGCTGCTACACACTCTAGTGTAAATCATGGGACCCAAAACCTCGGTTTTGAGAACATGGAACTCATTACTCTAATACCATAGTCATTCTAAAACTTCCAGTTATGTTTCCAAAGCTTCGACTGGAAGCTGTATCTATGAGACTTGTAAGCAGTGAGAGGAAGCAATTGAGTCAGAAAAATCATTTGGAGCCTGTCCGGGGGATGGGCAGGAGAGGCTGAAAATTCAGACACAGGAGTAATTTAGAGATGAAATTTCCAAGAGATGCATATTTTCAGTAGTAGTCTTGAAAATCAACAGACAAACCAAATCTTTGTGACCAATCTGAAGTGTCATCCAGTATGTCCTGAATACAAACACAACTTGACTTATTCATATTTCTGAAATAAATCTTCTAGTGTTGGTCTATGAAAATACCTAAAAGCAGATAAAATATTCATATGACTCATCAGCCTCCCCACAGACAGTGCTGGTCGCTTTTATGGGACTGGAATATCCACTCCTTAGCAAAACTAAAAGCCATGGGTTTCAGTGATGGGAGACCTCCTTCTGCACGGAGCCATCTGCCCGAGCCACACTGAGCCTTGGGGCTGTTTACCATAGATGGATCTACAATGCTCTACACAGCAAGATGCTGGCACGGTGTTCACAGTCTGCTAGGAACACTAGGAAGCCATAGCAATATTGGTCAGCCCTTCATAACTTCATTTCCCAAATGTTCATAATTAAACAGTTTTTATTTAAGTAATCAGCATGAAATCCTTAGCTTTGTTTTTGCAACCGGTATTGTGTTTATGGAGCCAAATACTGAAAACTTTGATACTGAATACCTTGTATGTGTTAATTTTGGCAACCTTTAAAGATTCTGTAGATGCCTTGCTATGTTACCACCACCCACTCTTCAACCCCCCTGGCCATCAGTCCCTCCAAACCACAGAGACATGTTTCTCTTTTAATACTTTCTTGCAGTATTTCTCATGAAAATCACAGGGAATCGTGTGTGATTTCAGCAGAGTGAAACTTGATCTCAAAGTGTCTGTAGGACCAGAAGTTTTTAAAGAAAACATTTCTTAAATCTTGTGTTCACTGCTGCTTCAGCAGGCCAATTAGACTTGATGGGAATTCTAGAAAGCTGTCGCCAGGCATTGCAGCAGGAATAGCAAACAAGGCCCAAAGCAAATAAACGAATGGGTAAAGTGTGGCCATCCTCAGAACCTCCTTGCTGATGACCTTCTCATCTTTGCAAAGGGATGGTGAAGGTACTGGATGAAGGCACTCCAGGTTAATTAGGTTTGACATTAGTTAACAGCAGCAATTACTAGAGAGTAATTAATCAGGGAAAGTCTCCAAACAGAAGGAGAATAAATAAACGGGCGGTAACATTCTGATCCATTTTCCCCCCTAGATAAGGATGTGCCCCAGGTGTCAGGCTGAGGTGGGACTAATCTGTCTTGCTCAGTTTCTCCCTGGAACTTGGGTGACTCTTCACACATCCATCTTCCTTCACATGGAGACAAACAAGCATTCACTAAGCCATTAATAGCACCATTCCTATAAAGTCAGGATAGAAAAACATTAAAATTCCTCTGTCCTTCCCACACCTTTTCTTTAACCCCCCCCTTTTTAAAGAGCTCTCTTCAACAAAATTCTGCTAATGCAAATGAAATCACTTTCTATTTCCATTAACTAGAATAACTTCAATATTCTAGCAGTAGTGGTTTCTGCACCCACAGCCAGCAGTTTTTCGTTGTAGCCAATGCCAAAGAGTTTCAGCTACCTAATCTGTAAAGAGCAAGTTCCCTGGTTTTTCTTCTCATCCGGGCCAATAGGGGTAGGTCACTTGGAATATCCTGAAAAACTACAGTGAGCACCACCAGCTTATTTAGGAGTCAGCCAAGACCTTCCCACAAGCACAGGCACTTTGCTTGTTTCCCTGGAGGCAGCTCACTGGACTGGCTCAGCTGTGATGCAGCTCCTGCTCCTCTGCGCTGACCCACAGGAGTTCTGTCCCTGGTTATTTCCAGGTTATTTCCATTCCCATGTGCCAGCTCAGCTCTGCTGGCTGGGGCAGAATGGGAACCAGATGCAAAGCTCAGAGCAGTCCCACTTACATGGACCAGGATTAGCACCACAAAAGGTGCTCTCCCCAGCACAACCAGGTGAAAGAAAGAAATGAATACTCCTTGCAAGAGAAAATTCCCAAGCCCTTTCTACCCCAGTTATGAACTGAATTCCAGCCACTCTGAGTTTATAAGCACCAATTCTTCCCCCAGCCTGCTTTTGAATGTAGAAACACTGAAGAGAGATCAACAGTGCTCATACAATATTAAGGGCATTATATTCAGAGTCATATTGCATTTGGGTACTTTACTCAATGGCAGGTCCTCTACAAGTAGAGTATTGTTAAAGTTACTGGGGTTTCTCCATGAAGATGGCTTCATCTTCACCATTAAAAAAAAAAAAAAACAAAACCCAACCCTGAAATATTGATACAGAACCAAAATGCTGATATAGTAGTATAGTATTACGGGCTATATAAATTTGATGTAATTCTGTACAGTGCATATTTTGTTAAACATAGCTAAGTTTAAATAACCTAACCTAATAAACCCTCCTAAATAACTACATAAAATCATAATTAAATAAATACCACTTGATAGTTTAGCTTTTACGTAGCTGACAACATGTTTGTGGGGTAGGAACAAGCAAAATTTTAATTATAAAAGTATGGCTGTTTTCAAATAGTTTACTGAAAGAAGGTAAGTTTATAAAACTCTGCAGAAGTCACTAAAGCCACTATGGAAAAGAAAAAAGGGAAGAAAGGAAGAAAGAACTTAGCTAAAAATAAACATAACAGACCAAGTTTTGAAAATGCAGGGTAGTACATCTAAATCACTGCACTGTAATTTGCAATTAGTTTTTGAACCTACTTTCTACCATCAATTTTTTTTTAAAAAGCAAATAAAATAAGCAACGTAGATTTTTGGAAGATGAGAACACATCACATAGAAAGTCTCTGGGTGAAAACCTGGCTCCTCTGAAGCCAAAGGCAAAATTCCTATTGAGTGTAGCAGTGCTGGAGTTTTCTCTATACATGTAAACTCTCACTGACCTGGAGAACAGAAGCTAGCCTTTATTCCCTTTTCCCTTTCAGATTTCTTACTTTCATAATGTTTGTCATTACCAAAACTTAGATTGTGTGTTGAATGGTAACTTAGACAACACATATCAAAACAGTGTGCAACACATGAGGATTCCACATTTGACCAGCGTTCCCTGAGTTTAAATAATCTCCTGCCAAGAGTTGCAACTGGGCAGGAGTTGCAAACTTCAAGGTTTGAAGCTTCGTGTTTTGAACAAGGGCAGAATTTGATCTGTATGCTGACACATCTTTATAACCAGGCAGAAGTAAAGAAAAGGGAGTGCTAATCTGAACATGGGGCAAGGTATTTGAAGCATTTAATTCGGCCTGGGATACTACTTAAATTATTTTGGCATTGTTGTTCTGTACATCAGTGGTAGGAAATGGACAGCTCGAGGGGTTTGAGTTAGATGGAGGTAGATGCTTCAAGTTACACATGGTGACTACACTTTCCCTGGACTTTCTCTGAGCCCATAGATTGTTCACTTAACCTTTTTGTGCCTCAGTTACTCATTGTAGATACAATAGTATTCTCTGCCTAAAGGGGGAGTTGGGTTAGTATAAATGGAGCAAAATGTGTGAGGTTTTCAAGAAAGAAAAGAAAAAAAAGAAGGAAAAAAGAAGAAAAGAAAAAAAAAGAAAAAGAAAGAAAAAAGAAAAGAAAAGAAAAGAAAAGAAAAGAAAAGAAAAGAAAAGAAAAGAAAAGAAAAGAAAAAAGAAAAGAAAAAGGAAAAGAAAAGAAAAGAAAAGAAAAGAAAAGAAAAGAAAAGAAAAGAAAAGAAAAGAAAAGAAAAGAAAAGAAAAGAAAAGAAAAGAAAAGAAAAGAAAAGAAAAGAAAAGAAAAGAAAAGAAAAGAAAAGAAAAGAAAAGAAAGTACAATATATGGTAGTTTATTGTGGATATAAAGGAGTCCCACTCATATTAGTGGAGATGGGCAAGAGTGTAATGCAGGGACAGCCCCATTGGTTTGCAAAGCTCATCATCACATTTATGCAGAGTTGCATCAAGAGAAAAAGGTCTCAAGCAGCTTAGAGGCACAGTCACAACAAGGCATGAACACGACTGTCCTCTTTATGGATTCCTATCGATGTGTCTGCAGGGTGATGGCACACACAGACACTTTGCTGACTTCCATTTCCATGAGCATATTGGCTTCACTACACTGCAAATGTTGACTTGTCCTTAGGTTTAAGGAACGAGTGATCAGAGATTCTAGGTGTAAAGTACTGTGAAACAGAGGGCTTGAGATTTTTTGGGGGTACTTGCAAATAATGCAAGATGGGATTTTTTTCAACTTCATTTTCAGTGCGTTGTAACAAAAGAAAAATCAACTTTCCTTTTCCTACAGCAGAGTTGACACAAGGCACAAATACAAAGCTTGGTTTGTTGTTATTTAAAGTTCTTTAATCCTGATTACTGGTGCTTGTGGAGAAGGGAGGTATAGTTGGAGAGAAGCCATATTTTTCAAATTGATTAAAAACACCTTTTGAACAATAAATAACTTTAGCTGGCTGACCTCTAAAGCAAATGATACAGCAAAGTTCTGCAGTATAAAATAAGATTCCTTTTCCCAGCACTTTTGAATGTTGGCTTGTCAAGTACCCTTTCTGACAAGCTTCCGGCTAAAAGATCAGCTGTCAAACAAGTATTCTTCCAATAGACTTTACAGGTTAAAAATATGCAAGAGAAAACAACATATCTTTGAGCACTGTGGGTAATTTCAGTGCCGTTTGATCACATATAGATAACACTGGAGAAATTGCTGGCATTGTTTCGTGTCATCTGATAAAACAAGGCAATAAATTTTACTGCAAGTTGGCAGCAGGAAGAGCTGCTGCAGGTCAGGTCTGAGGTGAGCACTACTTTTATAAGTATTGAAGGAGACAGTGAAATTAAGTCAGATTACAGGAGCTGGAGAAAGCAAAAAGCATGAAGCCAAGGATTTGAACACAGTTTTTTCTTTCTTTTCTTTTCAGTTTGTCATTTTTGGGGTTTTTTTTTGTTTTCCTCTGCAGAACTGACTGGCTTATAAACCGGTGCCATAGACATTCAATCCACAACATCTGTCAGTCATTTTAAAAAAAATGTAAAAGCTCAGAAAAGTGCAAAAAAGTACACAGGGTAGCAAGAAAGTGACATAAATGAGCAAGGAAAAAGGCATCTGGTATGAAGATACATTAGTTTACCCTTTGAAAGGATCTCACTCTGCAGGGATCTCACTTGCTTGTAAAGCTTGGCTGCCTAAATGAGGAGTCTACAAATGAAAAATATTGTTATTTTCACAAATGTCACCAGGCTGCAAGTGCTTGCCTACTGTTAACCCAGCTGTCTATCCAGCTCTTCTTGCTTCTTTTTTTTTTTCCCAGCTATACATAAACTGATAGAAAAGGTCTTCTCAGAAAAAAAGCTTTTATGTTATTTCCCCTCAGCCCTAATGGGTCAAGTTTCTAACTGTTTTCCGCAAGGTCTGAGAGGACAGGACAGGCTCAGCTCTCCTCCAGTAAAAGTTTGCTGAAGCTTTTGTGTTTCTCTTTGGATACTCCCTTAGCAAACATTTTCTACTATCCAATCTGCTGCAATTTAAGGTGAAGGAAGGAAGGTCCATTTATGCTTTTTATTAATTTTATATTGCATATAAAAGCATCAGTCTCAAGCTCTAAGTGTTGAGTTTAGCATGACCTCCTCTCTCTCAGCTATAGCTGAAAACTTTGGAGCTGCAAATGTCTTCCATGGGTTACCAGGTTCCATTGCAGTTTACAAAGAAAACACAAACATCATTAAAGCAAAGCATTTTCTTCAAAACTGTTTATTCAAGCTCCCAAGAGTCCTTACAAGACGTGGCAGAGAATCTAAATTTCAAAGTCAAAGCATATGAATTCTAACCTAAGCATTCAAGTGCTGAAATAGGCCCATTGCTTCTTGTAAGAAATACTATTTCACATATCTTGGAAAGTTTATTTTGCCTTTTAAAAGGATGCAACACTTATTAAAAGCCAGCTAGAAACTTAAATCTGGTGTCAAGTTTTCCTGTGGTACATGAAACAGTATTGAACCCAGAATGCTTAAGAGATAATTCATTATTGCACACATGTTGCATCTTCATGTATTGAAGTGAAAGAGGTCATTTACAGAGAAAAAGTAAGTAAAAAGGAGGCATATCTGTAATTGTGACAAACTGCCTGAATTTATGTTCTTTTCATGACACCAGAGAATGAACAACCTCAAGCACATGTGATGTACCTTGGAGTGCAATGCTACAGAAACTTGGGCATCCTTTTACTTACCCCTCATGCGGACACTGAAACTTTTCAATACTTGACATAAACACAGGCTTCTTTTAAGGTATGTAACTTCTTTTATTGAAGAGGTCCCTGGAGCATTTGAGACAGACACTTATCTGTTAATTGCATAAGCAATTAATTTTATTGTATTAATTGTATTAACTTTCAGCAGAACAGAATTGTCATCTACATACAGTTAAAATTTTATACCATCATCATAATTTTTAATGAACAGGTGAACATTCCAGAAGGTTTAAAAACCACCATGGTAACTCATAACAATATCTAACATTACACAGGCTTCACTTCCCTCCTCTTAATAGAATGCAAAAGACCAGGATCCTGATGGGTCAAGTGTACATTTTATTACACTGAGAATGTCCACACAAGAACAATCTTCTGAAAAACTCCTTACAACTACTTTAGATTTTGCAGTATGAAAGAAAAAAAAAAAAAAAGGTAAGATTTTACTGATTTTTTTTTCATACAATGCTCAAATAAAGAAAGTAAGAATTATTTCTACTTTTTAAATATTATGATTTTGGGTGAATTTTCAGTTCTCTTTAAAGACATACATTACAATCCCCAACATTTAAATTCTTGACTTTAGTTTTATTTTGTTAGTTTGCTGGTTTTTTGTCAACAAAGCTAATTTCAGTAAAAAATAGGAATACTTTTTGTTTATTTTCTTTTTCTAAATTGAAACATTTCAGACCATTATTTCTAGAATGTTTGTGTTTAGATAGAAATTCTCTGTCTCTAAAAAAGTGGCATCTACTTCTGTCTGAAGACTTACAAAGCTAGTCAAAGGTCTGATATTCTGGTAAATTAAAAACCGAACTTTAATATAAAGGGATATTTTTGGAAAATATCATATAAATCACTGCTATTTAAGCCAGTTTAAATCTGTTCCTCCTTGAGCTAGAATCTGTTTCATAATACAGGTGAGGTTATTCCTTCAGCCATTACTCATGCATCACTATGAGAATAAAACATGTTTAGTACATCATTTATAGAATGCTCACTTTTCTTTATTCTGCAGTGTTAGTCTGAGTTAGTTCTAATTTGAATATGAGAAAAATAGTCATTGTAATAGCTATAGAGGGTGTTCACATCCATCTCCACTTCTGCTGTCATGTACCAGGCCTGATATATAGAAGTAAAGAAGCTATTTATTAAGATGAATTTATTCAGTAATTTTGTCCCCTTTTCCATTCTCAAACTATGACTCAGCCACTTTAAAAAAAGGAGAATGGACTTTTTTTAATAGTTAGTTTTAATTACTGGAGGTTGTTTGTGTAACCCTTGAGAAGCTGGCACTTTCAGGGTGATCAATCTGTTGTCCAGTGACCCCACAGGGAAGCATTAGCCCAGGGTCAGTGGGGACCAGGAGAGCTGCCAAGAGCTCTCAACCATTTTCCGTGGGATGTGGGAAGCACCCAGAGAGGCAGTCCTGCTTCTCAGCAACAAAGACACTACACTTTCCATCTTTGCCTCAGTGCTGTTTCAGTGTTACCAACAGCAAGGAAAAAAGGGTTCCTTAAGTCCTCAGGGGTGTCACTTCTGTCTGCTCAGAGATTTTTCTAGGCGACACAGTGATGTCTTAGATGACACACGTGGCACTCCTTTTCTAACTGATGTATAAGTGCAAACTGCCATTTTAGGACAGTAAAACTGACCTTTCTAGGTTAAACACAGTTCAAACTGTATTTTTATACTTCTACTGAAAAATCTATTATCAATATATGGACTTTTCAATATTAAAACTGTAATTGTATTACTCCCCCCCCCCAAAAAAAAACCTGACTTGAATAGCTCAAATTCCCTAACTACACCATTTCTCAAATATCAGTAGCACAGGTATTGTAACCAAAGATATTCAGAAAAAGAATTACTTTCTTACAGGAAGGAAGGAAGGAAGGAAGGATCCTTAAAATTAGCTCCCAGTGAAATTAAATTCTGTAGGCCAGTTAAATATGTCTTCCAAATCATAATTTTAAAAAGACTTTATAGTTAATTTTTAAATAAGTAGCATCAAAAAGTATATCTACTATTTTGGAAAATAACAAAATTAATAGTCTTTATCCTATCAAAATAGTTCTGCATATTTCCTTTAAAAGCAATTTCATGAAAACTTTTCCCTCTATAGAAGTCTTTTTGTAAATCAGCAATGTACCAGTGCAAATACATTCTGTGGGAATATTTCAAAAAAGCTCTGGCTGTAACTACTATCAATTTTATGGTACCTGTATAAAATAGCAAGCAGTAAGTGAGAGTAGATATATAAATATAAGTTATATACTATTTACTTGTCTTGCTTTAACCAGGATTACGAGAGAAAATTGTCTTTTGCTTTTTTTTTCCTAGAGAATACGTGTTGGATTCATGTACATTATATTCTGTAATCTACTAACATTTTTTTCATACATCTTTTTTAATAAAAATTATATATGCATTTCTGGGATCCACATTCTGCTACTTGTTTATAAAAGTGTTATCAAAATATTGGTCCACATTCCCTCTGTTATAAGGTTGAGAGTCCTCTGTTCATGCGAACATACACATGCACAATGGTGAGTTCAGCAGTGAACCTCTGACAGCAAGTATATAATGAGAACTGAAAGCACACTGAGCTTTACTTAGGCAAAGTTCTGTGTGAGACTGAGTAAGAATCATAACAGTTTTGGTCAAAATAAACAGCCCGCAAGAAAAATAAATGGCTTGAAATGTATTTTCATGACTAATTTTTTTTAAAGTAATACCTTAACCTGAAAAAACAGAGAAGGAATGCATCAAACTTTTCCCCACAAATTGGCCCACCCAATTACAAAAAACACCACCACGTTTCTTTCCAAAGACCCTTGTATACCCTGCACAGAGCAGTGAGCAAATTTAGTTCTCTACCAAACTGGAAGTACCTGACCAACTCCCTCCCACACCTCCAGACTCATGAGATTTCTGGTGTCTCTATTTCCTCCATTTTGTAAATCCGTTAAACATAGAAATGAGGAAACAAGCCTAAAGATGTCAGGAGGACATGGGGGGAAGGGGGTTTTAACAGGTTTTTGAGCGAGGCACATGTTAGCACATGGTTCACATTACAGGCAGTGTGCTCAGAGCAAACCACCACACCACGCAGGTGGAAGTGTGAGTCTGGGAAGCCATTGAAGTTGGAACACTGAGAATTTTCCCAGTGTATCACAATTACAGAAACATCTGTGCTAAACAACTTTCTGCCAATCTGCTGTGAAAATTTGGTGTTTGACAGCCCCCAACATTTCTAATTTCTTGCTTGCTGTGGGGTGGTCTCATGTGACACGTTGTGGTCGCTGGTTTCAGAGCTATGAAATGAGTTCTTTTCCACACCTTCCTTTTATGTGTGTTCTTACCAAATCAGAAAGCCTTCTGTTTTCATGTATAGCATGATGTGTACTTACAGATAAGTAAAAATCAAATTAAAAAAGTATATGCAAGGGAAAGGTCTTGTACTGGATTAAACTAGTTTTAGGCCAACTGAAAACATTGATTCTCGGGTTAGAAGCAAAAATGTAGTGCAAAACTGCTCTACTATTGCCTAAGGAAGTGAATGTGGAAATGAAGATAAAAACACTTTCTGAAGATAATATTCCTTACGTTATGAAAGATCAGAAAGTGGCCTCTGTGCCAAGTAGGGTACTTGTAGGTATACAATAAATAGCACTAACAGGACTGCAGCAATTCCCACCTGGAACGTGGCAGAAATGAGAAGTGTCCCTGAGACTCAGTATTCACAGAAGTTGTTCCAAAGTGCATGAAGCATATACAGCTCACTTGTCACCTCCTTCCTCTCACTTCTGTTAAGTGGCATGGCCAAGCTTTGCTACTACAATAATTGAAAAAGGATCATTCAATAAACTTCTGAATTCAAGCAATAGATTATGCCTGACTGTTGCTGATTTTAGAGGATCTGCTCTGGGATTTGTCTCACTGACTTTAGCAGTTTAAGGGTGAGGTGCCTGCAATATATGAACATCCCTCCAAATCTCAAGGAATCAGAAAGGTATCTTCAGAGGACAATCTATCCTGTATTAGCACCATTGTCTGAAAGCTGGGATGCCTCACCATCCAAAAAAACTTCTATCTATTTCTCCACACAATGGACCTTAGTAACCAATTTAAACCAAATGCCTAACATTTGAATGGTTAAAATCAGATTAAAGGATTCCACTGTCAATGTTGATGGGTCAAAATTTATAGCAGTTACAAGTTTCTTGGAGGTGTTTTTCAGCTTCTCCTCCAAACCTGTTCTTTGCAGTGCTAGTCCTTAGCTGACAGGTGGTAAGCAAAGCCCACAATCTACTTTTGGGATTAACCCTGGTCTTTTCCATCTACAGACAACCACTACAATTTTTCTCAGTGATAGATGCATGAAGATAGGAACAGCTTTCCTAAAAAGCTTTATTTTTCTAAAATAAGTGATGCTGAGAATATAACTGGGGCGAAATCTATTTGGCTTGCTTGCTTGACATTCCTTTCAAAAAGGGGATCTGATTATTTGCACTGTATTTACAATTACGTATTCAGTCAAATTGAATCCAGATGTCAATAAATGCCCAAATATAAAGAAGAAAAGGTAGCAGAAGTGGAAAATTCTACTCGTGGTGATCGTTGATCATTCAATCAAGATTTAAGCTAAATTTCTGCTCTTAGTTTAGAGTATATGCAAAATCCATGTAGTAATTAAACTCTGAAAGATCTAAAACATGACATACTAAGACGAATCCATCCATTATTTTCAGAAAGGTATTTTAGTGATGCTGGATGCCCTGTGTATCAAAGACTTGCTTACCTTACAAGTTTTGGGAAGTTTGTGTTTAACCCAAATTTTTGAACTGTTTCTCACTCACTGCACAATTGATTCCCTGAGTAAGAGCTCATAGCTATATACAGGGAATATACTCCATGAAAACAGAGCTGAACTGCCTAAGGTTCCCACTCTGATCAAAATGTAGCCAATGTTTACCAAATCACTTCATCTCAAAAAAGCCATTTCCATAGCAAGTTACGTGCCAGATTTTCTGCACATGAAAATGATCACATGTACCATTTTTCCTATCGACATTTGCCCATTTATAACAACAAAGTATTTGGCTCTTCATCCTCCTCCTCAAGCTGTCTTAAAGAAAGCTGTTCTTAAAAGACAGACTTTTTTAGTTATTCTTTTTATGAGAAAAATAATGGCTTTGTGGAATTGTTTTAATTTTTAAGTTTTGTAGTTTTGTTATTCTCAAGAATTGCTGGAACATTTTTTACATTGATTTTCACCCAAAAAAATCACTTACAGACAGAAACTATGAATACAAATGTTGGGAATGGATAGTGATCAATTAGGAAAACTATGAGTGAATTAAAAAGAGGTTAGAATGGAAGAGTTATGCAACTTTAATTATATTTGCCATTGCTCTTCCAGCTATCAGCATCATTAAGTAAAAGTAAATTGTGAATCTTTTTTACATTAATTTGCATTATTGTTTCACATTATTATTGTTTGGCTCAATTATATAAATAATAAATACAGAAGAATCAGCTTGTGTTTGAAATATTGGTTATTTCAAACCAACGTATTACTAATCCAAGTATATTGAGCCAATAAGGAAATTAATTTGATATTAAACATCATTAGATTCACAATATCCCTTTTGACTAATAAGCATTCTGGAAATGCTCTAAAGGATTGGTTAGGATACAATATACAAAAGGGGACATAATAGCAGATTGAATGAATTAATGGTAGGAAGATGCACAAAAAGACAAATGAAATCTAAATATTCTTTAAGGCTAACTTTTCATCCCCTTGTATCTTACATTCTAATTTATAGGATTAACTTGAAGGAAAAACAGCATGAAATGCACATCCTCGTGTTCCCTGCCCATAGCAATGGGGTTGAAACCAGGCAGCCTTTAAGGTCCCTTCCAACCCAAAACATTTTCTAATTCTATGATTATGTGAAATGCAAATTCTAGATAAAAGATAAGAAAAGAAAAACTATTTTAAGAAATACGGAAGCAAAAAAAAAAAATCAAGGAGAGCAAAAAGAACTGGGTTGGTTTTTTTTTTATCCTTTCCCTACATAAGACTATGGTTGGGTTTCTGTCTATAGTTTCAAGGACAAGAAGCACTGTAGAGCACTATAGGGTGTTCCCTCACCTTCCTCAGTGCAAACACAGGGTCAGTGAAATTGCAGTAGGGCAAAAAATAGTTACAAGCAGATGAGAAAAACCAAAGCTGCAGAAAGAATCACTCATATAACCTTCAGTGCAGAATCAGAGCTTAAAACAGTGGTAATCTAAGTTGTTGCTGGGAAGGGAAAAAAGAAAAGAAAAAAAAACCACAAGAGAAAAAGAAATTAATTTTTAAAAAGAGAAGGAAAAACAAGGGAAAAAAAAAGAAAAAGAAAAAGAAAGAAAAAGAGAAAAGGGGGAAAAAAGGGCAGATAGTGAGATTGCATCTCCTCGAGTAAATACTGGAGGCCAGTGTGTGGCAGGGGGCCAGAAGGACGTGGCATGACTCACACTCTCACCACATCAGCATTGCTGCAGCCAGATCACTCAGGCGGCTCCCCACACTGCGCCAGGCACTGTGCAGGAGCTGCTTTCTGGCCAGGGCCGAAACCATGCCCAAAACCATGCCCAAAATTGTGCTCACAATTTAACAGCACGTCCTGGCCATGTTTCACTCACCAGTACTGACGCTGCCACGGGGAACTCATTTGAGGAGGAGTGTTGGAGGAAGTCTTGCACAGAGAAAACCAATGCTGGGACTGTATGGGGAGCTTTGCCTGTGAGTTTTTGTTATTCAGCTGAAAGGCCAACTTCCAGGGCAAAGCTGAGCACATTTCAATAGAAGATCAAGTCTCACAAAGGGTTGCCCGAGTTCTTACTGTCTAATAAAGAGTCAGCAAATTTATGTTGTAGTAAAAACAATTGGGAGTAAAATTCCTTTAAAAAAATACTCCATTCATCTGACTACAAAGTGAGTTGCAATAAATACAGTATTGAGAAACAGAGCAGCTTAGCAGGGTTTTAAGTAGTCTCTGCATTCTCACTGCTGCTCCCACACACGCACACAAACCCAGGCTGCCGCACTCTCCTCGTCGTGCTGCTAAAAGCAAACAGTGGATATGACGGACAAACATTGCAAGCACAGATGTGTCCATTATAACCAGCGTGAGCCATGCTCATGAGGAGCGCTGTCACTTCTGAAAATCCGAGTGTGTCCGGCTGCGAAAAAGCAGTGGGGTGTGAGAACAAAAGAAAGAGATGTTGTGATTAAGGCAGGGCTAATGGTTCATTAACAATATCCAAGGCCTGGCTCTACAGCTTAGAAGTTAAGGATATATTTCAAAATTACCTTTTCGCTTCCTTTTCTTGTTGTCGCTGCTCGTTTCTTCTCTCTGCCTTTTGAAAAGGATTTGTAGCTTCCTTTCTTGCCCTTTTGTCTGATGGCTCCTAAAGTATGAAGCAAATGAAAACATTGCTCTAGTGAAAACAATATTTTTTTCTTTCTGATCTCTTTTCAACTCTCTCTGATGTGTGAGTCTAAGGCCGGGATGGGGGGGAGACACTGCATTCCTTGATTCAGTGATGGTCCTACCCCAGCTTTTAGGGGTCCTGCTTGGAAATCTGAGGGCTTGTGTCCATGACGATAAATGAAAAAGCCAATGAGTGGACTTTGGTGCAATAGAGCTGCTGTCAGATGTCCAGGGACAGTTCATAAATTATCTTGTGCCAAAAACCTTAGGTCAGCTAGGTTTTGGAACAGGTTACCCAGACAAGTTGTGCAGTCTCCATTCTTGGGGGTTTTCAATCCCATCACAGAATCATAAAATGGTTTGTGTTGAAAGGGACCTTAAAGATCAACTCATTCCAACCGCCTGCCTTGGGCAGGGACAGCTTTCACTATCCCAGCTGGCTCAGAGCTCCATCCAGTCTGGCCTTGAACACTTCCAGGGATGGGGCATTCACAGCTTCACTGGGCAAACTGTCCCCATGCCTCACCACCCTCAAAGAAAAGAATTTTTCCTAAAATCTAAACTAAACCTGCCTTCTGTCAATCATTGCCCCCTATCCAATCATTATACTTGGCCTTGTAAAAAGTCCCTCTCCAGCCCTCTTGTAAGCCCCCAGTAGGTACTGGAAGTTTATATAAGGTCTTCCTGGAGCTTTCTCTTCTCCAGGCTGAACAAACGCAACTTCCTCAGCCTCTCTGCACAGCAGAGGTGCTCCATCCCTCTGATGATCTTCACGGCCTCCTCCGCATTTGCTCCAACAGGTCCATGTCCTCCTAATGCTGAACTCAGTACTCCGGGTGGGGCCTCAGGAGAGCAGAGCAGAGAGGAAGAATCATCTTCCTCGACCTGCTGGCCATACTTCTTTCGATATAGCCCAGGATACAATGAATACACATTGCTGGGTCATGGTGAGCTTCTGGTCCACCAGCACCCCCACATCCTTCTCCTCAGCTCTGCTCTCACAGCCTGCTCTCACATTCTGCACCCAGCCTGTGCTTGGGGTTTATGCTTGGGATTGGCCCAAACGAGGTGCAGGACCTCGCATTTGGCCTTATTGACGTTCATGAGGTTGGCACAGATCCGTCTCTCAAGGCTGTTGAGGTCCCTCTGGATGCCATACCTTCCCTCCGGTCTATGCACTGCACCTGACTGGGTAAACCCTGAGCAGCTTTGCTAACCTCATAATTTACTTGCTATGAGGAGACTGGACTAGAGACCTTATGGTGCTCTGTCTTATCTGAATTATCCCATAATCTGAAATTAGGATGTGTTGAGCCTGTTTCATTGCAGGTTCTCCTTCAAGTGAAGCAGCTCTAAAGGGTTATTCTTTTGATCTAGCACAAATATCTAGCTAGAGCTGAGGTAGTTTGCCTGTGAAAGTTCTTGTTTCAATTCATAAATACAATAAGTCATTTAATCGAGTATATATAAATCACTAAAATTTGGTGAGAAGTATCCCAGTCTTGTACCCTGTCCTTTCTTTTGTCTACTGAGATTCAGACTTTCCAGTGATCATGTCCTGGGATGCTCCTGCAGGCCAAGGGACATCCAGAGGATACCTTGTGCAGGGAGCTGTTACAAGATACATGGGTAATGCTTGCATCAGCAGATAAAATGAGGAGAAAGTGCTAGCTAAAGCAGTGAATAGCAACTGGCTGTACTCTTTAGCTGTTAACACCCTCTCTGTCATGGCTGTAGCTCCTGCCAGGTGCCACTCTTAGACTTAAATCTTGGCAACATTTCGGGACTACCTTTTTTGGGCAAGGACAGAAAGGCAAACTGTGATTACAAGCTATGCTGTCCTACAGACAGGAGATGATCTGTAACAGGCAGTCCTGCTACCCCAGCCATAGCCAGTGGACAGTCCTGAGCAAAACTAGTAGGAGCGTAATCCTTTCATGATCACCACACTTCAGTTTATAAAACCTGTTTTATTTTCCTAATAACTAAATGACCTTCCTGTGTTAGCTTCATGACTGGAGATTAATACACTCTGGGATCATTGCCCAGTCACTTCTGCCAACACAGGAGCCATTCCAGGAGACATGTTCCTCTGACTCCCTGGTTAGATTTCAGTATATTTCAATTTTCCATTTGTAGATTATAATTTTTTCCAGCCCATGGTGTTCTGCTAACGTGCTAGATCTATTGGAAAGTAGAATCAGCAGCACTTTCCCATACTAATTCATCTGCCCCTGTGGCAGTATCCAAATGTGCACTTGAAATCTCCGTGGATAAATAAATCTTCCCCTATTGTAGTGAACTGTGCAGCAGTTTGTTCTTTACATCATCCTGCTTCAGATGTTCAGCAGTGAAGCTGATTATTAGAGAAAAAAAATCTGTGGTGAAACTGCACAGTACATATTCAGCATCAAAAACTGATCACAAATGTGAACAATGCATTATTATGAATCTGATCCTGCCAATCCTTCACGTATTTTCAAATTCAAGTTCCTGTGGGAACGCCTACAAGTTTATTTTAAGACACAAATTAATAACAGATACAGGCAGCAAATATACTGGCACTTCCCAGGCATGAGTGGAGGCCACCACCACCCTCTCAGCTGAGCTGATCCCTTTAAACTGTGAAGATGACACGGCCCAGTTTGAAGCAAGAAAACCACTAAGTGGTACCATAGGTTAGAATATTTCTAGGCTTGCCTGGACATGAGGTAGAGGTTTTCTGAGCATACTTCCCTATCCCTCTTCTACTCCAGATGCTTTTTTACCAAATATACGGGTATCCATATTAGTGGATCAGACAACTTTGGGATGCCAGTGGCACGGAAATCCTGCAAAATTAAGATCTTAAGCAACAACTCAGAAACCATTCACTTCAGTCACAGTAATGATGCTAATTATAACTAAAAGATTATTCATATAAAAGATTCATCCATCACGATATGTGAACATTTAAAGTTTTTTTTGCCAGTGTTAGCATGCAGTTCTCCTTTCACTTATACAGATGCCTCACTGATCCTGTGAGAAAGAATTACTCCGCCAGAGTAAGGACCTGTGTCTGACACTGCCTTGGCATAGAAACAAAACCAGCAGTGACTCTCTGAGGCTGACGGCACTGATGCACCGTTCTAAAGCCTGCAAGAACTGTGCTTTTCAGACCAGCACTAGCACAGGTGTGCAGCAGGACAAGTCAAGGAGCATGGGACAGGGACAGAAGCACTGGCCTGCACACCAGAAAAATATCAGGATCCTGGGGTAACCTGTCAGGATAGGCGCATAGAACTAAGCAAAGGGATATATGTGGGTTAGAGGCTTGAATGGGCTTGACAGAAAGAGCAGGCAGGTGAGGGACGCAAGATTGGATCCTTTGGTGATCATAAAGAAGACATAGAGGTCAGAAGTCAGGAGACCAGGAGCTGCTTCTGAGGGCAGTCCTCAAACAAACTCCATTTAAAAAACACCTGGTTTATTTCACAGACTTCCTCCCAACATTGGTAAGCAAAACAGGGCACCAATCCTATGGATGCTCAGCTGCAAATCAAGAAGAGATCTTGCTGCAGAGTGGGGACTGACATGAGTGACATTAAATATGTGCATACAGCTTGGGTGCTACTGTGATGTACATGATAAATAATGACATACATAAAAGTAGACCTACGTTTTAGCAGCCATATCCCATCTATATTTATAGATCCACAGCCATAGACATTATAAATATAGCTGAAATTGTCCAATACATATTGAATTCAGATATTCCAGGATGCCATAAAACTCACTGAAAAATGTGAATTGATTACATAAGCAGCTTTTTAAATGAATAAGGTCTATAGATTTTATAGTACTCCTTTCTCTCAAATCTTGTAAAATACATGGAAGTCTTAATTATAGCTGAAGACATCTGAACTATGTTGGCCTTTGATTTTATAATACAATATGCTATTCCTGCTCGCATAATAAACCAATAAATTCAGTATTTGCTATAAATGAGTTTAAATTTATAAGACTATCAAAATACCTCCTGGCTCCTGTTAATGTTTAGGAAACATTTCAGAAATATTTCAGGTTCCTGGCTGATAGAATTGCCTCACTTTCTTCTGTGCTTCTGTTGATCCAAAGTCTTGAAATAATCACCAGTTATATGTACTATGTGAGTAACACACATGCAAAAGCGTATGTAGGTAAGAGAGGTGCAGAAGGAACGGAAGGAAAGCAGAAGTTTCTGTGTAAGTACTTCCTCCACTAAGAAGTTTGGATCCAAGAGGCCCATCCTGAGCCGGTTATAAACCACATTTTACTTCAGAAGGTATGAAATAGATGGGTTGCATTTCAAGTAGCACCCTCAGATGCCAGCAGATCCCGGCCATAGGCACTGAGCTTTCTATTGTGCAGCCAGCTGGTGAAATTCATGCAGAGCTACGGTCACATGCTTGGATTTGCAGCCTCGTTTTGGGACTTCAGGTCTTGCTTCTCGGTCAAATTCAATCGAAACTCATGTGAAATGCGTTCCACTCCTCAACCTGGAGATAATTAATGTCTGGGTCACATCAAAAGGAACCAAGGGTCAGGTGTTCTGGCTGAATATGATTTTAAAATGTTGCCTCTCGTTCTATGAGTTGGTGCCCCTCGATGTTCCTGCAGCTGCAAAGAACCAAACCCGTAGTTGGAAGAAAAGAGAGTAAAAGGAGATGTGACTTGTCTGATCATCTATCTTATCAGGTGAAATATGTAAAAAGAAGAAGCATCTGATTCTACTTTTAAAACTCAAATTTAGAGCATGTATTAACATAGTCTGGTAATGTTTTGTGACAGAAAACCAATAAAATTTTCTTGTCAAAATACTAAATACCACATAAAGGAGTTACAGATGCTACATTTAGGTAGATTATCTAAAGCATGGCATAAACTGTAGTTTATTGAAATTCTATCCCCAAGGCAAAACAAAAACATTCAATGGTTGGGGATTTTTTGTTGTTGTTTTTCTCAACAAAAAAAAGAACTTTAAAAACACCTTGCTTATAAAGTGTTATACCTTTTAAATTATGCTGGCTTTTGGCTAGGTACAGACTTTCTGCTGAAGTTCACACCATAACCTGAGACATGTTAATTTAGGGTAGGTGTCTACTCATTCAGTTGTTCAGAAAAACAATATAGAAATATTCATTCAAGGCCTTTCACTCCCTGGAAGCCCGAGGAACATTTTGGCTATTGCCTTTCAGCACTAAAGCTGGTCAGCTTATGGTAGCATTTTCTCATTTCAGTTTTTGCAGGTCCAAACCACAATGATCCACAAGGGAATTAAAGCATATATTAATGAGCTTTTTAGCCCCTGTAGATTTTTCCTTCTAATTTGCCAGAATTTTATGTACCCCTTTCCTGACCCTAGAAGTGATATTTTCTTCCATCTGGAATGATTGTTTCATGTTAATATGTTGGTTTGAATATAAAACATAAGAATGTTGGTTAGCACAAAAACTAATGAAGGCTCTGGGGTTTTTAACTTTTGGCTTTATTTGTTTTTTCCTTAAAGGAACATTACTCATTTGTTCAGGCCAAGAATGTAAGGTTTCAGATGTTACTCATGCAAATCTAATGTAAAACACAAACATCAGGCAGTAAATCCATATTTAGGCACCTAAATAAGCAGCCTGATTTGACACATTAGCATTCTGGTGAAAGCCTATGTTTATTTCCTGACCCCTGTCATCTGAATTCAGTCAGACTTATTAAGAATTCAACCTCTATCTCATAGGAGGGACCTGTGTACTAACTGCTATAACCACCATTATGACAATTACACTGAAATAGGATCCCAGAGAACATCAGAATTGGACAAACAGACGTTCTATTTAGGTCTTTTATCTTCTAAATGACCATTGTAAAATGGAACCATACCTCCCACTGGATGAAAATCCAGGTCATTCAGTTACCCATGCAACTTATCCCATAGAGGGTCTGGTAGCTGAGTACATTTTTGAGGTCAGAATTTTCTTGTAATGTTCTCTTACTGAGAATTTCAATTTGTTCCATTTTTTTTTTGTTTGTTTTTTTGTTTGGTTGGGGGTTTTTATTTTGCTTTCTTGCTTGTGTCCAACTTATTCCAAAGTAAAACGTGTGTCTTTTGATTTAATGTAAAATCAGTAATCATTGGGCCCACTGAATTTTTAACTAAGCAGTTCTGCAAGAACGGGAAGGGAAAAAAAATACCCAAATGGTAAACACAAAAGTGCTGAAGTAGATCCCCATATATGGTAAAACATATGAGTTAAATGCTAACATATTTGGCAGAAACACATGACAAGAATCCCTGTCCAGAGCCAAAGCCTCATAGACAAAGGGCAGAATTTACCACAAGCTTCCCTATCTCAGCTGCACGCAAAGCATGTTTCTTTTTTGGGTGCATCTGGACCATCATCCATTATGCATTCCATATGACACACATCTCAATGGGGTTTACTTCACCTGCTTTCATGAAATGAACCTTATTCTTCTTGCTCTCATATAACAAGAACCTTTGCTACTGAATATTAAAATGTGTGCAACATGTGGCAGACATCTGTGGTGTGCTGCCATTGCACTGGACTTGCACAACAAAGTGAGCCATCTCACCTTCCAAAATCAACCCTGCCCCCCTTCAAAATACATCTTATTTCACAAACGCAGGTGCAGGGTAACACACCTCAGCAAACACCGAACACTTAGAGAGCTTCAAAGAGTTTTTGTTCCACTGCATTTTGCTTAGATGTGTCATGAAACAGCACACATGTAAGAATCAGTTTTCATTTGGTTTATTCTAGGAGTTTTCAGTCAGTTCAGCTTTGTTTTTTCTTTTGTTCTGTTTCACTCATTCTTTTTTCACCAAAATTTAAAATAATCCCTAAGAATGCAGGTGACTGTTAATGGAAGGCAGTTTTGTGGATCCACACCAGTGTGGTACATCAGCCAAGTCATGGCCATGACTGGGTTCTTTAAACTCCAATGGGGAGAGTGATGTGAAATGCATAATCTTTACAGTAAAAGGGATTTGAATGAATACATCCCAATTCAGAGTTCCAACATCTTAAGTGCATGCACAAGCCAAAACTTTATAGCTTATGTTCTTTTAGGAATCAAAGTAAGATAAATATAATTGAGATCCTTTCCTTTTACATGAGTTCTTGAAGCCTTTTAATTATCCTTACCTAATCCACTCTAACATCTGATTCGCACTGCCTCTCCTGAGCATCATTTTCTCATCAGGTTCTGGCTTGCAGATATGGAAAGTGGAAAATCTGCTGCTGCTCTTAGGCTGCACCCACAGAAGATGTATGTGCAAATTTCAAGCCTCTTGTGCCCAAATGTCGGCATGTGCCGCCTCTGTTCACATAACTTGGAGTAACCATTTGCACCTGTGCCATACAAGTTCAAAACTCAGGGGTTTTGATCTTTTTTATTATCTGGCAGTGTACAGACTTGAAATTATGGTTTTTTTAAACATCATCCTAATAGACAAGGTAGTGTAAGAACATATTAAAGTCCTCTCTCTTCAGCTATCACCCTCCTTAGCAGTATATATTTACACTGGCTTTATACTTGCCTGGTCACCAACTGGAACAGCAAGAGCCTGAAAAACTCAATCTATTTTATGAAGAAGCTGAATGCTTTTTTTGTATTAGTTTCTTAAGGTTTGTTGCATCAGAAATTCTTCCCCTGGTCAATTATTAGTATGTAAATGAAAAGGTACTCAAAATTTCCTCATCTTACATTGGAATGAGAAAGATCACAAAACAAATTCAAAACAGACAGGATTTTTTGAAGAAGTTCAAAAAATTCGAAAGGAAACGAAAAGGTTTCCAACACAGAAGGAATTTCTACAAGCAGGTAAAGGGTCATTCCCTTCTGCTGTCTGCAGTGGATAACTTGGATAAGCTCACTGGCCCAGGATAGCTGTAGCTAGCACCTGACTGTAACCCTGTTACGGCAAGAGGAGGTGATGCTCTGACTATTCCCAGACAGGAATAGGAGCCACCTGTGTGGGTATCAAGTGCCACGAGGTCTGTTTCAGTACCAAAGTCCAACACACGCAGACACATATGCAGTAAAACACTTCCCCTTTGAAAAACTACTGAAGGAATGTCTGGCATTCATCACTGTACCTGGCTCTGCAAGGGTTACCACTGTGAGCTGTGCCGTGGGTGTTGCAGGCATGGAGCACTTGCAGTGGATCAAGAGCGCATATTACCATTATTAAATGGTTACAGAAATTCAAAGCAATTTTGACTGAAAAGGCCTTATTTTAATTCACAATTAGGGCTCTTCCACCACCCTTGCAGCACAAAACTAACTTAAAATGGGTCTAAGTAATCCAGTAATCCTAATCAATCTCTCTCCAAGGGACATTTATGCTCTTTCAGTGCTAAAATGAAAGTTTAGTTTGCCAAGAATTATGTGTGTAAAGCACTGGCAGTTTGGACCCATTGCTATTGTTTCTTTGATGGCAACACTTGAGAAAAAAGTACAAAATCACAGCTTCACCACATCAAATTCAATATAGAAATAGGAATATGTTTCCTAGAGAAGTGCTCGATGCTCTATGCCTGTCAGTGTTTAGGAGATATTTGGACAGTGCCCTTAACATGTTTTAACTTTTGGTCATTCCTGTAGTTGTCAGGCAGTTGGACTAGATAATCATTGTAGGTCTCTTCCAACTGAAATATTCTATTCTCTAACATGTAGGAAAATAATAAATCAATGGAAGGTATAAACAACCAGATCCAAACTCATGATAAGGTGAAGTTTTAAGACTACCTTAAAATCATGGTAGAAATTAGAAAAAATAAGGAAAAATTACACAGAAAAATTAGCTTAATCTAAGGAAACATTGTGTATTTAAGATACTCTGAGGCATTATGATGTCTGATACCACAGTATTGTCATGAGGGAACTATTCTCTGAAGGCTCAAGAATGGAAGGGACCTTAAAATCACGCCATTACAACTCCCCTGAAAGGGACACAGAACCTTCCACTAGATGAGGTTTCTCAAAACTTCATCCTACCTGGCCTTGAACACTCCCAGGGATAGGTCATCCACAGCTTCTCTGAGCAATCTGTACCAATGCCAACTACCCTCACAGTAAAGACATTTTTCCTACATGGAATTTTGGTTAAATCCAATAACGAGTTTTATACAAATGCAGATATGAGTATCTAAGAGAAGACATCGTGTAGACAGGGCATTTATATAAGTTCTTGAACCACCACACATTAGAGCTGAGCCAGGCAGGGCAAGGCTTTGCAGGAGAAATGCTGTGGACATTGGAAGTAGCAGAGCCAGGTTAGCACATTGCTGCACCTGAACTAACAGTGCCATGCTGAGGTGATCACATCCTGGTGTGGGCAGAGTTAGGTCTGTCGCTCTGCATTATACTTTGTAATGTATTTGTGTCACAGGCTGTCCTTCCTCGGAAAAGTCATCATAACACGGCCAGCTCCAAGCTTTAAAGAGGAACACTTTCTCTGTTATTCAACTAAGCAAGGAAGATGCCATCTGTCTGTGCTGAAGGTACAGCTGTAGGTGGTGTTGCTTACACCCTGTTAGGGAGGAATAACTTCCCCAAAGACATCAGAGTCAGTCAGATTGAGAAACAGGGGAAGTGAGATGTGAATTCAGTTGCATTCATTTTTCCGTGTCCCGGCTGATGTGTGCAGAGAGTGAACGATCCTTGGCAGCAGACCAGGATGAAGGATATTGAGATCAAAGGAGTAACCAGCACACTATTCTGTTCTTCACAGGATAGTGTGTATTTGGCACAGAAACACCTCTGATAAGCATTAAAAATATCTTTTTAATGGATATTTTATTTTCTTGACAGAGACTATTTAGGTTTAAAAGTGACACAAAAGTAATTTATCCTCACATGTAAAAATGCACTCTGCAGATAGAGATATCACATTAATTTTACTTATTCATGTAACACTCTGAAAACTAATCTTGAGTTACTCCCTCAGCACTGTGGAAAGAAAAAGTAATTCACTTGGGTACAAGGAAAGGAATTAATCTGCCCTTGCTTTATTTTGAGATTCTGCTTTCAAAGTAATGAACCTAGGTCATCTGCAAACAATCATTTGTTTTCTACTACAAATTATGCGTCATAATGTATTTAATATATCATTTACTTATTAGCACATTTGTTAATTAATTTTTATTTCACAGCACACTCTACTGTCCATCATGTTTTTAATTTCTTCAGTCATCTGCTACATAGAGTATAGAATGCAGCCATGGTTGCACTTAATATATAGCCTTTCAACCAGAAGAATCCCAGAGCAGGTTCATAAACTATCATCTATAAAGAGTCATATAAACAACGGTTTAGGACAAATGTAACTATGAATCTGTTATATTTTTGTATAAATTTTTCCTGTCCTTTTTTTAACTGGATTGCAGATCTTTCATAATATTGGCCATTTAATACTTATTTTTCTTGCTAATGAGGAAGAAGCTTCTTTTCTTCACTTTGAACTTTCTCTTGGTTACTCCTGGTGTTCTTATCGGAATTACAAGGCATAGAAAAATTTAGCAAGGCATCGCAAAATAAGAAATAATGGCAGTGAAGGCTACAAGAGAAAACATTGTGTGCTTTCTTTGCAAGACTTCATTGCACCAAAACAAAAATGGAGGCCTGTGTTTGAAAACAGAAGTCCCCTTAAAGGAAGTAAATTGCAGTTCAGAGGTAACAAAGGTAGAAAACTATTAGAATTATGGATCTCCCATGGAGCAAATTTCAAGACCTATTTACTAGTGCTGTGAATTATCTAAGACTCATAGAGCAGAATGAGAAAATTGCAATGTGATGTGTTTCCTTAAAGACAGAGAGACCCAAAGCATAAAACAGTATTTTTTGCAAGCTCCTGAAAGGACAGTTCTATCATGTGGAAAAAAGACAACTTTGCTTTGAAGTGAGATTAATAAGTTGAGGTCAGTGTTACATTCTCCTATATATAAAGCAACTGAAATAAGTACTCTCCCCATATTTTTGTACAGGCATGTTTAAACATGGGACTGCTTTCTCGCCAAGTAGATCATATGTTCTCTCTGAAATTAACAGGAAAATATTTTGGAGAGATGATTTCTCTTGGATAATATTAATGAAAACAAAATTTTTCATCTCTTTTTGCAAGGAAATCAAGTAGAATCATAGAACCATAGAATATCATGAGTTGAAAGGGACCCAGAAGAATCATCAAAGTTTGACTCCTGTCCCTGCAAAGGACATCCCAAGAATCTCAACATATGCCTGGGTGGGTTGACCAAAAGCTTCTTGAACTCCAGAAACAAAACAAAATTTTAGAAAACACTGCCACTGAAATGGTTTTGGGGAGCTCAAAACGCTGCAGTTCTGATGCCAACTGCCTTCCACCTCCTCAGGCTCCAAAACCAGGCTGCATTTTTAGGTGCTGCTCCTATTTCCTCTGTTCAGTGAGCTGCTGTGTTGCAGTATGGGAGTCTTTGTAGTTTTAAATGATGCCTTCACAAATAATCCTCTCCCAGGGAAGAATAAAGTCTTGAGACTCCCAGAAACACCTCGGTAACATTTAACAATATCTTTCTCTGTCTCCTGGGCTACTATTTAAACAAAAATCCGTCCCTTTATAGGGAAAGCCAATGCTTCCTTCTATGGGGCTACATTTAGGAAATAAAGGCTTGAAAATATTAGTCTGGGAAATTTTTGATGAACCATGTAAGCTGGTGAAGTTCAGAACTAACCAAGGTTTTCTCTGCTTAACTTTTGGAGATCTTCTCCGGGCCAATAATAAGTTATCCAGCATCTGGTCACACACAATCCCTTTCCTTTACTAGTATCACCAACAGTAGATAGGCTGGATAAAGTCCTTGTCCATGAACTTTGACTGTATTCCAAATGAAACAGGGCTAGGTACAGGAGCAAGTCCTGTCCTGTGATTTCCCCTGACCTTGAATTCCTAAGGTTGTTCGAGGCACAGCTGTGGATTCAATGACTCACAGTACAGGAACACAGCTTGGAAAGAACACAAACCAAGCAACATTCCCAACCAGCAGCCTGGACAAAGCCACCCTCTACAAGGGGACTTGTGGACAGGAATCACCCTCTGTCAGTTAGCTTCAGGGCCAAACAGCAGCTCTGGATGATTTTATTTAAGAGTATGGATGTCCTAGTGGTTAGATGAATGATCACACAGGAGTATCTCCCCATATCATGTGTTCTTCTGCTCAGATGTTGTGAACATTCTTCAGCAAACACACAGTTGGAAAGTAGGATGAATTGACAGCCAAACAGCTGATGGTATTTTACGATTTCCCACAAGTTTTCATGTTGCAGCTCGTAGTAATTACCCTGTGAGTCAGACAGATTTTAGAGTCTGGTATATTTTTAGGTAGCAGGTTTTTCTCCTCCAAGATAGGCTACATGTATCCATCAGAGAAATTTTATTGGTGGATGTGATTCTGTTATCAGCCCATGATAGAAATTCCAGGATCTTCATTCCGTATTTTTAGCTCTGATGGTTCTCAGTTTAATCCACAGAGCATCAGCCAGCATCACAGTTGTCACTTTAATATATAATCTTCAACTGTTGATCTTACACTGCTGTTAGTTTTTGAGATGGAGTGTCCTGGCTCTCTAATCTTATAAGGATTTCATTTCTCAATAAGCAGATTATGAGATTTTCAAATGAATATTCTAAATAAAAGTATCACAAAACGTTCTCTAATGACACTCTTACTAACTTGAAGTTATTTGGTTATTTTAGTGACTCTTAAATTACTTCATTGCATTTGACAGTATCCTTTCTACACCAAAAAGCCCTGAAATGCAATAAAGGTATATGTGCAGATTAAGGTTAGATGAGATTCATCGTTCATGCATTGAATTCCATAACACACATGCAAGGCTCACCATTTTCCATGGTATTTCAGTGAGACTTGAAGCATTGCTTCAAGTCAAACTTGTTCTGTGTTGTTTTTCTGAGCAGAAATGGGCTTACTTACTTCCCCTATTGGTCTGCTGAACCAGCAGTTCTAAGAGCAATTAGTATCAGCATTAAGACCCCCACCAAGACATGACACTGAAATTCAGCAAAGGCTGGATAAAATTGCAGCTTGCATTCTTTAAATATTTATACAGTACATCAAAACAAATGAAACTGGAGATTCCATTTCCAGCATGAGCTGCAACATTGCTCGAATGGGGTCTCCAGTGTCATGCCACTTATTTTCATTTCTTTGATTTTTTTTTTAATGTCACTTCTACTGAATTACTAATCAGGGACAGGGGACAGAGTCATACTGTTTAAAATCTTCAGTATTCCTAAGAATAAACAGATATCCAGTGAAGCAAGTTAGAGACAGCTTTAACTGAATTATTTTGAGAGCATGAAAGTGACTTGCACAGATCAAGTTTATCAGAGCACAGAAAATATGTGCTTGTATTAAAATTTGTATGCTCAAAAGAGAACACCTAAAAATCTGCCCTTTTAATACAAATTCCTCATTTAGTTAATCAGGCCTGAAATACACAGTTTCTCATGGAGGTTAATATTACCTCTGCAGAAAAAAAAAACTGGCTGTAAACTTAAATAGCAAGAATAATTTATCTATTACTTAATTTCTCTGTTTTGGTGCAACATGGATGCAGAAGCAGATCAGCTGTAGTATCAGTGACTTTCTAGCGAGTATGACATTTCCAAATATTTGATAAAGTATTAAAATAAAATGTAGAGTAGTAAAGTCTACTCTTGCCACCATGCTCTTTTACAAGCACTTTAACATTGTGGTTGCAGAGAGTCCTGGAATCCAACCCAAAGCAATGGTCTGCATGGATAAAGTGCTGCATGCACACAAATTTCTGCAGTTGTCATTACTTTTAATACAGATTTTCTTCATCACTTGCATGACATACATTTCTTTTACTAAATATAGAATGAAGTAGCCAGAATAAGGTCTGATCCCAAATGTAAACTAGGACTCAGTGTACAAAATAAAACCCTGAAAGAAGGGCATAATAACATGTAAAAGACTACACCCAAGAAAATGGGAATAAAACACTTCCTACTGAGGCTGAAAAACAAAAAAAAAATAGTATAATGAAACTGAAATGTGGAAGAGTCATGTTGGGCCTTAGGTAATCATATTCAAACAGAAGTAAAATATCTGGGGAAGTTGTAAACTCTCCATTGTCAAGGGTCTCTAATATAGATTAGAACTACTTCTGTCAGAAATTACAGAAATATAGCATTTTAAGGCAGGAGAAATGTAAGTGGTTTCTTGAGATCATTCCCAGCTCTGTGATTCTGTAAGCAGTTCATGTGCTGGGGCTTGGAGGAGGAAATGGGTAACTGAGTTTCCATCAGAATGGTGCCTGTAAAGTTTATCCAGTTGCATATTGTAGGAAATGTCATTACATTTTCTCATTAAAGAAAGCAACAATGTTTTGACCAAGATCTCTTGATAATTTTCTCCAGTTCCCTGAAATTTGGGAGCAGAGCACTGCCATCCAGCTTTTTGAATAGTGATGATTTCCACATGAGAAAAAGCACAGGACTAAGTCAATAAAACCTTCAGCTGGGGCAGTATATGGACTCCAGTGGTGACTATTAGAAAGATGCCCATAGGACAGAGAGAGAACAGTGAACCATCATTCCTTGTTACCTTTTTCCTTACTTCACAGGATTTTACAGACCTTTTCCAGTCCATTTAGTTTCTTTCACTGTAATGCACCATATTGCTCCATTGAAATACATTTTGGGGAAGATGAACATGGGAGATATGATGGCTGGACTCTTTATTCATTTTTGGTAGGAGCTGAACATTTTCAATGACAAGAAGACCATTAACTGTAGCAAGATAACACACCTTATTAAAGGTTTGAAATCATTTATACTGAGACCCTGAAGCCCTGGATGTCATTATTTCCTTGCATGGGGAAAGGAGCCTTGGATTCTGTCTGAATTCGATAGTTTATCTTCTAAATGGAAGTCTAGAATTCATGATATGCCAGGAGGATGATCTACCTTATAAGTCTTACCTACCTTACAAATCCCAAAAATGAGATGCCATATTTTAAAGCCTGTATTAAAAAAGATTAAACTTTTAGTCTCTTATGGAACTGGAAGAAAGTTTTTCTTGCAATTTTGTTAATAAAGTTACAGTCCACACACAAACCATCCAGAACTGTGCTGAGCCAGAAATAAAATTCCAAAATAACCTTCCAAATGAAGTGTATTTTCCCAACAAGGGTGTCTCATCTAAGTGTGATCTCAGAGCACTAAAACTAAAAGCCGTGAACTCCCATGGCTGTACTCAAGTCCAGTGTAATTCCCATCAAAATGAATTTGTGCCATTCCAACAACTTATGAACTTGTGCAGTTTCTTCAAGACCATGTTAGTTTAGCCATTTATAAGCATCAGTTTCAGAGTTTCAACTTTCAGAAACCTCCCCCTGCAAACTCAGAGCTAAACCAAGTCCACCAGCTGAATCTCATCTGTTTATGTATTTATTTATGTATATGTATCATTGATTTATTTACTGGTCCTAGAATAGAAAGGGTATGAAATCCCCTGCCTGCTACCAGATTTTGTTAAACACCATCTGCTTGAGCCAGGTTTACTGAAAGAATTGCTAAAACTCATGTTCCTTACCCTCCTCAGCTCATTAGAGTAGTGGCCAAAGGCCATTTCTTTCTTTCTTTTCTCCATTTTCTCTCCCCAACCTCATAACAGCCCATTACAGTGAACTTGCAGTGTCTCTCTCTGCCCATGATCTGAGCATGCTCATGAAGTTTTCAGCACTCAAGATCCTAAAGAAAATTCTGATTTGGCATAGCTTCAAGTTCTACTTTTAAACACAAACACTATCTTCCTTGCTTTGGCACTCTCCTTGTTTTTTCTGTCAGCCTTTTCCCCTCCCTTCCTCCTTGCTATGTCTGCCTTCCCCCTCTCTCTCACTCGATTCCTCAGCGAATAAAGCTAAGACTCTCAAAAATAGCCATGTTTATATGGTGATTGTCTTAGCTTAGAGCAGTGCTACTGGGCAACATCATAAATAAAACTGTTACAGGGCACTGTTAGACAATCCATATCTCGCTCTTTCCTAAACTTGTATGCATTTCCCTCATTTGGAAAACTGTTTTACTCCTTGTCAATGTTTCCAACAGCTCTAATTTTGTAGATTTGGAATGATGCTGCTTAAAGCTTTGCCTCACTTTTTCACTGATTTTAGGGAAACTTTAGAATTTCAGACTGAGCACTGCAATTTCCAGCAATGACAAAATACTTTTGTGTGACCTAAAAATTTCTGTGGTAACTAGGTGTTCAGAAGAACCATCTGTATCAACATCAGGAACATCAGCGCAGACAGACTAGGAGCTGCTGAACGATGCAGCATCCTAAAAGGGAACATTCTGCAGTATGTGCCCAGTCTCCCAAGGAGCTCTGGATGTAGCTCTTGCATCTGGGTATTAATGGGGAGGAGCAAATGATGCAACTGAACTTTGCCAACCTGTTACACAAAAGTTCTGACAGAAAGAGGCTCTTCTACACTTTCCCTGTCCTTCTTAAGTGTATGTGACCATGCATAATGAAGTTTCACCTAGCGAAAGAGAAATACTGCAGTCCTTGTGTAAAGAATCCTTGTCTGGTACAACTGAGGCTGGCAGAAACTGCTGCTCCGATGGTTTCTGTGGTAATTTTGCAATTGATGTCGACTGTGTGGGGATTTTCTTCTTTGGTTAAGATAAATGAGGTCTGCGGAAAGTTCTCTGAAGGTGACAGACATTTTATGAACAAAATAGAACTTGCAGACCATATTTTGTCTCTTCAGTTATTTTTCTGACATGCAAACTAATTTACTAGATTAAACCACATTAAAAATAAATCTGCCTATATACATACTAATGTAACTTTTTTATAGCATATTACTTTGACTTAAATTACAAATATATTCTTCTTATGTTTTATTTTCCTTAGGGGCTACATCTATTACTTATGAGGGTTTCTTACATCTACATTTGTCTCTTGTCACTTTCACAGGAGAAGCTGTTTGCTGCATTCATAGGGATTTATATGCAAAGGGAAACATATTCATATTAAGCATATAATGAGAGCCCTGGAACATTAGTTTACATTTTGCTGGCAATCACAGTGACTTTGGCAACAGATTTTAGATGACCTTGACATTCACATCTAAAACACATGCGATAGCCAGACTCAGCCTTCACCCAACCGTTGATCTTTTAAAACAGTGAACATAAGATAAAGATCTGTTGTGGTTCTCTTCTCAGCTCTCCATAACATTTCATAAATAGGTCAGTTTTAGCATGTTTATATAAAATGATTCCCCTTCTGGGAATGCTCGACTGTGATAAACAGTTCTTTCCAATTAGTTCAGGGGTTTTTTTTAAATAGTTAGGGATTACTATTACAGCTAAAAATATTTTGAATGTAAGTATCTGCTAAGTCAAGAAAATGTTTTCTGTCTGTTAGTGACAGATGAACTGCAAATGCCTGCTCCTGTTCACTTTAAAATCAATATTGCAGTCTCTATGCCTATGGACATCACCCTTTAGAAAACACACAGCAAAATGAAGACCTAGTGGGCAACAGTGCCCACTACCATGAGCCATTTTAGCCATAAGGAAGGAATTATTGAGGCCAGTGAGTCTTCTTTTGTCTTTAATCCCTGAATTTATCAGAAGTCTACAGGATAAACTCTGTTTTGTTGTACTTGCTTTAGAAGTCGTTCTGTTGGCTTCGAGATCTGTACATTCCTTTAGACACCAGATGTCCTTTTAATTCTCATTAATAACCCATTTTATTTGATTTTTGTTGTCAAGTCCCTATCTAGAAACAATTTGCATGTTTCTAGAAACAATTTGAAAGTCATGTCAACTGGCGATTCAGCCACCCAATCACTTTCATCAGCAATGAGTGATACAAGATGAATCAGAAGGAGATAAAAGAAATCATAAGAATTCATCACACAAGACATAGTGGTGTTCTAGGTTTTCAGCCATCTCATCTTGATAATCGTATCTTTCTTCAGAATACTGATGGTGACAAATCATGTGCCTTGACTCCTACTTTATCATACCATTCAAGCTTGAGTGGAGAGACAGAAGTTCTGATTGAGCCTAGCTCTGCTGCTCACTTTGTGGTAGGTTAGATCTGACAGCAGATGGAATCCCTGAGACATATCAATTTAATTTTAGGTTGTGTGCATAATGCACATGTTGCCAATTACAGTGCTGCATGATGACTTTCTAGGGAGGAGGTCTTTCTCTCCCACTGGGTGATCATGTTAAGGATAAATTTTGCAGAAGTTTTTTTAAATCTGGCATCGGTCATGTCTTAAGAGCCCACGTGAATAGGGGAATATCATTCAAAGATTGTTTCTGACTCTCTAGAAACAAGAGATTCCTCTCCCTCAACTCTTTTATCCAGTCTCAAAGCAGTAGTGCACTTAAACTCCCAGGGAGCAGAGCAAAACCTCCAGGTTTCAGATGGACTTCAGTGTTGATGTGGTTGTACAGTTTCTATTGAGCAAGGAACTTCAAACTTCATTTGATAGCACCCCAGGACCACACTTAAAAGGAAACAAAAATCCCAAAACGGGGTCTCAAATGAGGATTCAGACCAAAATTGATGTTACCTAGATCCTCGGTAGGAAAAAATACAGAAAAGTCAGGTAGCTAAGATTAGTGTCCGAGTCAATGTTAGATGCAGGACAGCTTCTGACAGCACATTTCCCTGGGCAGGAGGAGGAGGTGACCTTTTTCTAATCCAAATCTTCTAGCCCTCTGGAGCATTGAAAGGAAGTTCTGCCTAGCAGAGTGAGACAAATCCTTTTCCAGAGAAGCTGTGGTGATTATTTAACTGCTGGGTGATTTGTTCATTGAGCAAATATCATACCTATTGCTGGGTTTATGTTCTCTGTTCTAAAAGGACTTTGTCTGTTTTCCTCTATCCCATCACTTCTGGAAGCCTCCACTCCAGCACACTGCATCAGTCTGGCTCCACAACCACACCAAACCATCACAGACAGGACTCCAAATGAAACTTCCACCTGACTTCCTTTCAGCAGGAGGGTGCAAAAATCATTGCTCATCTTCCTAACGAATATATTCGTGATAAAACACCAATAATCCCCAATTTTAAACATTGTTCTACAGACATCACAGATGATTGACATTATTGCATCCCTAAGATTGCTGGCCTTTTAACAGTGTGTGAGATAAGACGTTTTAATTGTGCAAACAAAGACTTCAATTGTTCATTTTTACTGTGTATCATAGGTCTCAGAGTCAGGGACCAGACCCTGACCCACTTCAGAGGCTGGCACAGCCATAGCTTCGGAAACATGTTGTCTAAAGAGATAACAGCCGTGAGAAGTTTGGATGTGACCTTTAAGCCAAGACAAGACACTGAAGTTGGGCTTTCTAGTCCTCAAACCTACCATTTGACCTCTGCAATAGAGAAAACCAACAAACCTATATGTGCAACATATAACTCACACTCATGCCAGCCTACACTGACATCATGTCTACAGCACACCTACCAAAAATTAAGTAGAACAACTTGTGTTTGCATATAATGTAGATGAAAACTTGAAAATAGTTAAGTAAAAACCTATATTGAAAATTCAATCAATTTTAAAGTGTTTATCCCTCATTTCCTAACTGATTTTTGCAACAAAAGCCTGGGTCTGGACATTGACTCAAAAATAAATTTGGAACATTCCAACTTGACTGTAAACCCTTCAGCATGATCATGATTTTTGCTTCTGAATACATGGGTATTTGTTTGACCCTTGCAAGACACTACTCTGTGTCTGGAATTAAAGAAAAAAAGCAGGACTTCTGGCTTCTGATTTGCTCACACGAGAGCAGCAACCAAGCACCATCCAGCCACCATATGAGTACAATAAGTTAAGCTTCACCTCTGTTGCAAAGTCTAACTCTAAAACTACAATTTCTCCTGCCAAATGACCCCTTTCTGCAAGTTCCCAAGTTTCACAAGAAAAAGGGCAAGATGCAAACTATGTTCAAGTCCAACTTGAATCTGACCCAGTTGGAATAAGAGAAGAGAATAAACTGCCACCCACACAGAGCTTGCAAGCAGGAAATAAAATTCAATTGTGTTATTTATGTATATTTATTTCTTTATAAGTATCTGCATTGTCTGTTACCAGAGAACGGGTGTCTGGGTGTTAGGCTGGGGAAAACACTGCAATTCATTTTGTATAGAAATATCCTTTTGTTATTTTCATTAATTAATATCTTGGAGCCACAATTTCCATGAATTTTTGCTGGCATAATGGATTCAGACACCAGATTTAAAGGACCCATATGTGAGCATTTGTGGAACCCAGAACTTCAAAAATATTAACAGGAAATATTACTCACACATCTAATCAGGAAAAAGGAATGTTGCCAGGTAACCATTCCAACCAGTGACAGTTTAAAAAGCAAATATTGGCTATCCACAAATGATTTACATAGCAAAGATCATTTGGACAACATAAACACTAAAATACTCTCATATACTAAATATTTGTTCATTAATTTGACTAATTTTTTATTCTTCTTTAAACAAACATTCTGAATATATTTTTATTTTCTCCACTTTTGCCAAACTTCTGTTATATATTGGTGTATGTAAGTTACAGACTTAAAGCTACACAGTTTGTGGCTTGATATGCTGTGCATATAGAAGCATCAATGCTAAGCAAAAACAGTGTCTGGTTTGATTAAAGAGTTTTGATTCATTTTCTTATTCATCCTAGATCACAAATACTGTTGATTTTGGTGTCTCTTCAAGACACTCTATTTAAAACATTGACTTCACGTGGGTGCATATGGGACTGTAAAGTTGTCACTGTGAACTCTTTCCATGACAAAGAGATTAAAAATAAAAGAATACAAAAAAAAGTTCTCAATTTGAAATATTATGAGGTGGTCTATACTGTAAAGTGAATAGCAAATTTCCTTTTGGCAGATCAATCCTCACTTCACATCAGCAGAAAAGGTGGAAGAGTTAAACCTAAAATTACCTCCCTCAATTAACTTGTCAGGATCTTGAGGGATTCATCCTTCCCAAGATCCAAAAAGTTTTGAAACTCTCTGTGAAATAGTTGAGGAAAAACTATAAACCATACCATCTAGAAAAGACATTCCCCACAGGTCAAAAATAGTACATGAAAGAAGCCATGGTGCAATAGGTATAAGCATCATGCATATACCTATTCATACACATGCATGTTCAGGCAGGAAGGACTTGGTAGCCCTTGCTTCTGACAATAGCAACTCACACACCAAAAAAAACCAAAAAAAAATCAAAAAAACCCCCAAAAAACACAAAAAACAAAACAACAACAACAAAAAAAATGGATGCATACTATTTTGGAAATTGAGAACCCTTAGTATGGCTTAATCACTTTCAGTGCTCAATAATTTTCTTCTAATCAAAAGTATGGGTTAGGTATGGGTTAGAAATTCAGGATGTGTTGTTTTGAAAGTCTTTTTTATGCCCATAACACCAGGCAGAAGAAACAATATAGTATTCTTGATAGTGTTCAAATATTGCCATAGAGTGAATAATTTCACCCTAAATGTATTTAAGCTGTATTTCTGCATGTTTTTTCATTTATGTGATGTATTTTTGTTTTCATAAATATGCTATTTTTTTTCCAAAGATATTTCAACATTTGAAAATTCTGTAAACTGTTCACTTTCAATCTCTTACATAAAACTTCTTACCTGTGTTCTAATAAGTTATTCTGCACTGAGTTTTTGAATCCAGACCAGGAACACAGCCTTTGTTAAGACTAAACTTATTTATGGTGATATTAAAACCAAATGTGTTCATTTCAATTTTTTCTTCTTTTGTGTTTGACACCAAAAAACCAAAAATATGGGGGAACACTGAATTTCCCGTGGAGATCTCCACCCACCACATGAGAAATAAAATACTATTTACATGAAGCACTATTATCAGTTTTAGGTCCACTGAGATGTTTGATAACCAGTTTAACAGTTAAACTTCCCTTCAACAAAAAAAAAGAGACGGCACATGGAGAAAACAGCATCCCAGAACTTTCTTCAGATTGTACAATGTTTCACTATTGAAGTTCCTGAGGAGTACAAGCAAATACATCAGTGTTGTAATGAGAGCACAATACAAATCTTTCCACATCTCAGGCTGACCTCACAGTCTTCTATCAGCATAAAATCCAAACGCAGGAACTTAAAACGCACTTTACATGACTTCTCTTACCCTGGCTAGAAATGGACTAATTGATGCTTTGTGGTGCTGCAGATTGCTTTCTCCATGGCTGGGTTTTCATGACTGCAGTTGCTACATTGACTCATAGGGCTGAGTGTCTGAATTAGGATTGGAGCCAAAGGCAGAGTTGCTGTGCCACAGCTCCCTCTGCAAAGCAGCAAATGATGCTGAATGCCTGGACATTTTTACATTAGTGAAACTATGGCATTCATTTATTCATAACAAGACTGTGCTGCTGACCTAGCTTGCTTGTTAAATTAATGGAAGTTGGAGAAACTAAAAAGAAAATCCTAGAGGGTTTTCATTTCTGTGCCTACTTGGTTGGATCAGTAATTCCTTTTATTTTCATTTCTTTTCTCCTGGCTGTTTAACCACACAAATTTGTTTTAGATTATTTTCCTATTAACTAAAATTTCCCAGAGATTCCTGGTATTTGCATTCAGCTATTTCAGTAGCAGATATAACTTTGCACTGAATACACCATCAACAGAAACAATGAAGTTGTAAGGAAATCAGACACATGTTCCCTACAGATGTTTGACCTAAAGCATATTGGAGTTGCCAAATCCACCTTTGGGTCACACTCTTCTCCAGCTGGAGATCTACAAACACTGGGCCAAATGCAAGGAGTGATTTATAAACCGGGTACCCTACCGAAACTAGTGATCATCAATTTAAGTGCCAAAATCAATGCTGTGAGCGCTAAACACTTGCAGCCAACACAGACTTTAGTTGGGACTTTCTGGCACTTTCTATCTGTAAGTTGGGGCACCATGAGTTTGGTGCTTACATGTTAATTTTAGAAGTTTGGCGTTGGAATTCTGACTTTCAAATCCCTGTTCACACCTGCAGGTTTAGCCAAAGTTCTCTTGAACTTTTTCTTCTATATTCTCTGCAGTGTCAGGAATTGGTCTGAGAAAAATGCCAGGGCCAGACAGACTTCTGTCCATCATTTCTGCTTCTTGGTTTTGCCACAGAATTGCCCGGAAGAGAGGCTTGTTCTCCCATTCACTGTCCAGTCCCTTCTGAGGCATCTCATTGCTCTCGCAGGAGTGGCAGCAGTAATGAGAGCTTTGTCCTTATGAGCAGCTTTATCCACGTTCATTCTACTTTTGCAAGATCACTATTGAAGGGAACTCACCTACTGCATCACAGGAGAATAGGACAATATGTCCCATCCACCCGGGGCTGAAATGCCTGTCTTATTAAAATCATGATAACTGCATAATACATGTCTCTTACAAACTCAGAAGACATAAAATCACCCCATGGTAAGGAATACAAGACCTCAGTAAACAAGACAAAAAGTATTAAACTATGTTTAAGACTTAAACTCTGTGCCAGAGGGAAAGAGAAGGAGGCTTCGTGGATCACAGAGATTCTGAGTAAATGGCACCAAACACTGAGTCTTTCTTGCTGACTTTTTTATACTGAGTGACATCTTTGCAGGAACTTAGTGTTGTTTCCATAATGTGATAAATGAGCTGATACCGGTTCAGTGGAAAGGTTTTGTTCCAGAATATTAGCAACTTCATCTGATTTCCTCTTCTAATCGCTTCAGCAGAGGAAATTGTTTTTATTATCTTTCATGTAGTTTATATACTTGATCAGGTACATTGGAAAGTTAGGGAAACTGAGCCATTCATTTCCTTTGAGTTGCAGGGAAAAGGCAGTTTGATGAAACACTGTGTCTCTGTGAATGTTCCTCCTTCCCCATTTCTAAAACCTAGTTTTCATTTTTGCAGCACTTTGAAACAGATTATTAATCCACTGAGAGAAATAAACAGCTGGAAATAAACATTTCCCAACTTCTGGAGAGACACTAACTGTTTCCTAAGCCATATCCAAGTGGTCACCAAATAAAAGCATAAAGGAAAACCAATTCTTGATCTGGCTCTATGTCTGCGCTAATGAAGAAATCAACAGCAGAGGGCTGGGTGAGTCATTCTTTAAGGATCATTAAATATCCAGCTTCTTAATTATTTATTGGTTGTTAAGACCAGCAGCCAACACTGTGCTCAGAGCTGTTCAGGGCAGCCTTCACCACACAGTCTAAATTTGGCATACCAGCAGCGTCCAACAACTCACTGGATGTTCAGTAGACATCCAGCAATGTGCTTGAGGGGTGGTGAAAGCCAGAGATGTTTGTAAAGTGTTAGTGAAGTTGTTTTCCAAGAGAAGTGCATTTGAAGGAAGAACGCAAAAAGAAATACACAATAGGCACCAAAATAATTGACTGACAGTTCAAAGGAAAGTCGTGGAAAGTGGCACATTCTTGATGGTCTGTGATTTCTCCTTCTGCCACAGACGATGCTATTTCTCATGTCCCTTTCAAGAATACTTAAATAAACCCAGTTTCACATGTGCAAAGAGATAGATAGGGAAAAGGACCTGCAAGCCTGTAGCCAACATAGCTTTTCTCATAATACAAAACTTCCCATCTGAAGTGGAAAAAAAAAATCATCTTGGGTAAACTAAAGAATTTTGGTAAAGCTCAGATCAAACAATTCCAAAACCAAAATTAATTATTAGCTAATAAATTAATTAACAAAATGAAATGCACCCTACAAGAAAAGAAATGTCCTTAAGGCCTCATGACAGCATGGCCAGCGACATTAAACCTTGAGCACACCCCAGTGGGACCAGTTGAATGTCAGACTGGAAGAGGCACCAGCATGACACTGCAGGTGCTCTGTGCATGCAGCAGAGACATCCAGGAAAGAAAGCCTGCAGAACAGAGGTGGCTGTGCCTGGAACACTGAAGTGGCCTCAGCAGCCTGTGTAAGTTTGGCAAGAAACATGGGGAATTGTTATTCTTGAGATTAGAGAGTTTGACTAATAAGAGGTGGAAGAGCCTGAAAGACACTTTTCCTGGGCAGAGGAAGAGTCCCCCAGCCCTGTAGAGCTGTGTATTGCTGACATCCTGCTTTGTTCTCTGACATGCAGTGTGGTCCTTCCTCTGGACATGTGTCTGACCAGCCTCAAGGGCTATGGCAGGTGAGGAAGGACAGCAGGATTGGGAACACACTCATCAGCATGGATTTATTCCCACTGAGCATACAGACCCCTCCTACCTAATATAACTTCAGATGAGATCTGCTTTTACCTACTTTTATATTTCCTTACTGGGAAGTTTTCTCCTCTATTCTCTGAAAACATACCTGAGACTTTTTTTTTTTCAGCCTAGTACTGAACTCCTGGACAACGAATAGATAAAAAGCAAGCCTCAAAAGAATTTACAAGACGTATATAAACTGAAACATCTTCACATGCATTTGGAAGAAAGCCATGTTGTGTCTGGACAATCCTTGAAAGGATAAAAAAGTTGTTAAATAGATTCATCATTGACTCATAAGATATGGCCTGAGCAGCTCCAGTTTGAAAGCAAAAGGCCAGAAAGAAAAAAGGTTGCCATAATGAGAGAAGGGTGGAAATTATGCCGTTTGAAACAAGTGAAGAAAGAAAGAAGATTAAGAGATTAATTAATTCAGAGACTTGGAAAAAGAAAGATTTTTAGTGAATTTCATTCTGGGAGATACTCACTTGAGCTTGCTGAAGAAGACCAGAGAACAGCAAAAAAAAAAGGTCAGATTGAAATGAAATCATCAGATCCAGTGATGTGACAAACAAAAATTCAGTTTCAGCAGTGTGTAGGCAAATTAAAATGGAACTGAATAAGAGGCAGAAATACAAACTGAGATGGGCAGGGCAAGAATTCTATCAACACTGATGAAAAAAGATGAGAGAAAGAATATATAATAAATGTGATTCTTTTTTTTCAATGAAGCAGTATTACCTGAGAAATAAAGACTGAAGTAGGGGGAAAAAAAAAAAAGAGAAACTGAGTATCAAGTCTTACAAGTTGATACATCGTGTTGAAAAGCTAGTAACAATTTCTTTTCTCTCCTGTCTGAAATACAGATAATAGAGACAGAATACAAAGTGGTTAATTAAAACTTAGGGGAAAAAATTAGACAAAAAAGTGATAGTGGGTCTTAATAGTATGGATTTTGTGGCTGCAACAAAACCATTACTAGGCCTAACTCACAACTTCTGCTGTAAAACTGTATAGCTCCATTTCATTCAGTCAAGTTTCTGTGAAAGAGATGAACAAGCCCATAAACTCAGATTTCATTAATCCACACATATAATGTAAAAATATTGAAAATTAAATGTTAGTTCCATCACTCAAAGATCTAGTAAAGACAGAAGGCACGTTAGGAATCAGGAAAAGAGACGTGACCTTCATCCCTTGGGAAACAGTTGAGGTGCCTCATATGACCGGAACACACATTCTGCTACCCAGCAATAGAGTTCTCTGTCTGTTCAAGTGGATTTGTTCCTTAGAAGATGCAATAAGAATACAGAATGAATCAACCTTGCAAATAATTTAACTGATTAGTGGTGACAAACTCTGTAGACATTTGGTAATCACTGGCGCTGACCAAATTCTTGGTTGGTTTTATTTTTCAATAGCCACTGAGTCAGGAACCATAATGCTCAGGAACTTTTGTGTATGCTCGGTGCAAAGTCAGACTCCTGTAAAGCATAGGAGTGAAGTGAAGGAGGAGTCAGCACCAGCAGCCTAGTCACAGGTGGAGGACAGAAAACACCTTTTTAGTGATCTAGCACATTCTTGTCAGGTGTAACTGGTTGTGGAATTACAGCCCCAGAGAGCAGCTCAGAGATGTGAGCTGGAAGTGGCGGAGACGACAGAGCATGACAGGGACCCTGGGACAGACAGGTCTGACAAAGGGCAGAGGCAACAGCCCTGGCACAGCACCGTGCTGAAGCCACCGCTCTGCTCGCAGGCCTCTTGCCAGTGCTCCTGCAGGGCACTGCCCTCTGTCATGGAAAAAATCTGCTGGGAGTCTGTGGCACAGAGCCGCACTGAGCCTGTGGACAAACGCAGACTTCCATCAAAAGCTGGGAACATTTTAGAGCAGCTAGGTTGCTGTTTCTTTGAAGTTCTGCTGGATGCTGAGCACACTTCAGCTGCTCCTTGAGTTTAAATAAGGTAAATTTGACGGTGTAAAAGAAGTCAATGGCTTTGCTTGTGTCTCCCAGACTTAGAAGTGATTCTTCCTAAGGCAAGGGAAGCTTCCTTCACTGCTGCAGCTCTCTGAGCAGCTAAACATGCATGTGGCCAAGCTTGGTCCTCGTAAAACCCAATTGACTTCATTCAAAAAACTCCTATAAAGATGACTGATGTCATTGGAGTCCCACCAGGGATGAATTTGGCCCATGCCATTCCTCCTGTGTAGTCACTGGATAGGAATGTAGAGAAGAAAAGCATACTGGGCTCTAGGACTCCATCTCTCAACAGAACTGCCAGGGCTGGAAAAGAATTACACGTGAATATAAATTTGTCGTACACACTCCATTAGATCACCCAGATCATCCCCTGCTTTCAACTGCCCATGTACGAATTGGAGTTTCTCCTTTCACTACTGAGGGTTGAGCAGGAGTTTCGACATGAGTGTGCCAAGGCTCTTGAGAGGAAAATCAGCAACATTACCCCCAATTTGCAGATGAAGAAATTGAAACAGGGAGCTCAAGTGATTTGCTTCAGCTTACATGTGGTGACAGAGGTAGAAAAGGTATTGAAACTAAAGTACTTATGGCTCTTCGCCACTTAGGCCATGTATTCCTGTGATATATCTTTTTAATTTCCCTCTCCTTTCCCCATCTCCCTTCTCCCCTGCCCCCAACCCCATCCACATTGTCTCTAGGCACACAACTGGGGAGCTGGGATTAATCCATCCCTAGGGAAACTGGGATTAATATACAACTCATGCGGAACCTTTAAAAACCCAATGATTTGTGGTCCCCTTTTCAGAGGCACATGCAATCCACAGCTGAAACGTAACTGTTTGCTGTTCCAGTGCACATTGTGAGAGAGGCTTTTGCTCTGTTTCATGAATGTACACTGAAGACCCCATCTGACAGGATTGCTCCCTGCATCCAACAAAAAAACAGGCTTAGTAGGCTGTGCAGAATCAGGCTCTTGCGGAGTACTAACAGTTTATGGGCAGAAAAAGAATGACTGGAATGCAAAGGGGGGAGGAAGAGAGAGAGAGATGTGCCAACACATCTTTATGTTTTCCTTCTGTAACTGGAAATGGTTAAAAAAAAGAATTAAAAGAAAAAAAATCTGTGTTTCCCTCATAAATCTTGCAGGAAGAGGCAACTAGAGTCAGGTGTCCATTTTTTTACTCTTGCAAACTCCCATTCAGTGATGTTTTTATGATGAAAATGCAAAATTTAAAGCAACTGTGAAAACAGAATCAGCTCTCGATTGGCAGACAGAGGCCTAAGTAAGTTTTACTCACTGCAGGAATGTCAGATTAAAACACATGCAAAGACAGAAAAGAAAAAGAGAGAAAGGGAAGGCAATTAATCATTTAAATTATTTGTGATCCTGATTCAAAAGGCACATTTCCCGTCTAATTCCTTTCATTTATTTTGGGGTTTAGTACAACTTATCTCTTCTGACTGTCATGATTTCATCTTTACTTTGCTTTCCTTGGAATTGCTGAACTGATACTGCCTAGCAAATTTCAAAACACTGGAGAGAACAGGCGAGCTGTTCCCCAGTGCAGCTGGGAGCATGACCAGATAGATAGCCTTTGTTAGTACGAGGGCAAAAGTGGCCTTCAGGGAGGAGGAAATGCACACACACATGTGTAAGTGTAGAACAAGTGAAATTAAGAGGTTGTGTGTGCATCCTGTGCTCGGCATGCCCACGAGTTTTAATATATCTGTATTTCTAATTATGTCAATTCTGGGTTGTTTTTTTTTTTCCTTTTTAATTGCACATAAAAATGCAGGTCCAAAGAAATTCTTGGCAGTCATATCACCAAGCTTCAGCTTTTCAAATGAAACGCTTCTCATGCCCTGCTGGGAGGAGTGGTTTCTCCACCTTTGCGACCCCGCAGCTCTAGTGGTTCCCAGGAACCAGTCACTGACACGGTTTCTTACCTCGCCACGGGTAAACACCGGCGTTAAGGAGACGATGAAGCGACCGTGGGAAAGCCTCGGTGGAGTGACTTGAGTCCCTTCCTCCCTCCCTGTGGACACGACTCGGATTTCTGCCGCATAGTTACGGCCCCTGGAAACCTACTGGGTCCAAGCGACAGTGCCCTTTACTTTCTCCCTCCGCGACAAGATCCCGGGCGCATCCCTGTGCCTTTGCTTGGTGCCAGGAGCGACACAAGAGGGACGGGGAAGTTCACCGGGGATTTTCTCTCTGAATCTCCGCTTAGAAGCGCACGGGGGAAGATGAACTACCTAGCCTTCAGGCTGCCCCTTAGCTACGTGTCAATGCTCGGGGCCGCTGGCCCGCCCTCGGCGAGGTACGGGATGCGGTGGCCCCGGCCCGGCAGCGGGACACGCCGGGGGCGGCTGGCGTGTCCCATGGAACGCTCCGGACAGCGACCCGCGCCGGAGGAAGGCGGCCGCTCCTGCGGGGTTTGCACAAGGCAATTCCTCTAAACCCCCACGGAGGACCGGGAGAGGCGGGGGAGATGACACCTTCAAATTGCCTCCGAGAAAAGCTGCCGAGCGAGCACCCCGGCACGGCTCGGCCGCGGGGGCCAGCGCCGCGAAGGGGACGGACGCTCCTCGCTCCAGCCGCGCTCCGCGCATGAGACGCCGGCGGAGCGGCGCGCAGGGCTCCGCGCTCGTCCCGCCCTCCTCCCGCGCAGGGCCAGCCCGGGCTGTCTGCAGGTTACTGCGGACTAAACCCCGCACCCCTCGCTTGCTGCTTTTCAGATGCCTTTTTTCAGATGCCAAAACGAAAAGTCTTCACGTGGTGCGGGAAGCGAGTGGCGGGTGGGAAGCAAAGCTAAAGCAAGCCGGCTTCGAACTCTGCCCATGATCCCAGCCTGCGGAGCTGGATGCCGGCACAGGCGGCACTTCGCATCGCGAGCTCCTCGAGGGCCTTTCCCGTGTCGGAGATGGGTCCGCAGCCCGTCCTGCAAGTGCCTTTTCATTAGTTACGGTGCGCTCGAATGGGTGTCCAATGAAGAGGGGGAGCGAGGTTTCTCCCCCCTCCCCTTGTATTAAATGAGTTACAGCCGCAACTTTCTCCCTGTCGTTGATAGGATTCTTTGACCAAATAAAGAAATAATTGCTAAAAGCGGTAGGGGGAAGGGGGAAGGAGCCGCACTGGACCAAGCGGCTGGCGTTGCGGTGAGCATCCGCGCCCCAGCCGAGCGGCCGCGCAGGAGCCGCTGGGCAGCTCCGGGTCACCTCTTGCCGCATGGCTAATTTGCTAAAAAGGAGGCTCCCCTTATCGCCGGGGGCACTGACTTGTGACGGGAGGAAGAAGGTTTAGGGCTTGCAGAGGGGACGAGAAAGGACGGCGGCAAGAGGCGCTTCAAAGGCTCAAGCGGATGCCCCAGCACTGAGCTCTCTCCCCCGTCTTGATCCAAAGAGGTTTCGCAGTGGAATAAACATCTCTGATCTAAGACAGCTGCCGGGAATCAAAGGCCGCCCCAATCAGCGTGGAACCGGCCGAAGATGTGACTGAAAAATGCCCGCTCCTGACAAAAGCAGGGATGGGGGTGCGAAGCAGACTCTCAGAGCCTCCAGGCTCCAAGAGCAGCAGCAGTTCACCCATTACTCATCTGATTTGTTTTATAACACTTCTGACACCTAATCTTATCAGCTAATACCCACGATTTAGTTACCCAAGATGATTTTTTTCCTCGCTAGATGCAAAATTATTTGACTCTCAGCATACCTGTTTGTCAGCCTTAAAAAAAAAAAAAAAAAAAAAAAAAAAAGGGGGGGGGGAAAAAAAGGAAAATTAAAAGNGAAGAAAAGGAAAATTTAAAGGGTGAAAGCTAATGTGTAAAGAAAAGATCCAGACTTTCCAAGACTGGTAGAAACAACCACTGAGGAAATAACAAGTTAACTAAGGGAAAAAAAAAAAAATTGGTTCTGAATATTCTGAATATTGACAAAAGAGGGTTTTACCAGGGGAGAGATCAGAAACCAAATGAATGCATATGTAGTCCATGCAGACTTGCCTGTAAAATAACAATTTGTAGTCCATGCAGACTTGCCTGTAAAATAACAATTTATTTTAATACTTAAAAACCACACGCAATCCAGTGATAAATGTCAATTACCAATAATCAGCATAAAGTGCCAAACAGCCATACAATTTTTTTTTTAATAAACAGAACTTATTGGAATGTCTCTTAATTTGAATACACTGTTCAGAAAGCCAGCACTTAAAAAAATACACTCTCAAGTTGAGATTTGTTCTCTCACACCAGGACACACGAAGACTTTAAAGTACCACTAAAACCACGTTGTGCATACTGTCAGTTTGACATATTGCCATCTTTCTTTCCTCTGGGTTTTTTAAATAAGTCCAGAAATCACAAACTTCCTCACAGCACACTAGACCACAAGGTAATAAAAAAGGTCTCCATGTCCCATGAACACTCATCTGTCCCAACACCAGGAACTCGTGGGTCTGAGATCTGGATGCGTTTTCTAACGCATTAAAGGACTCCCCACTTGAGAGACTTAGGTGATTTCCAAACATTAATTTTCTTCTCCTTTTCTGAAAACAAGCTAGCAAAAGAGATTTGCAAGTTGCCCCTCTCCTTGTCTTAATGGTGCTGTGATGAAAAACCACCGTTTCAGTTCTTAATCGTCGTCTGGAATTCTCTGTATTTCCTGAAGTGTAAAAATAAGAAGCTTTATACAGTCAAAAAAAAAGTATAAAATAAAAGTTCGGATTTTCTTAAGTAATACTTTTGGAAGCTACGATTTTGGTTTGGGTTTTTTTTTTTGGGGGGGAGGGAGTGGGGTTGGTGAGGGTTGTCTTGTGGGTTTTTGTTTGGTTTTAGAGAGATTCCTGTCCAACACGTGAGCACCACCTTTTGGCATAAAGTTTATCAAAGCCACACAAGTCAGCTAGCACTCTCTATATCATTCATGTATATTTAAAATGCGAAATAATCTTTTCACCCACGATTTAGGAAGTTATTTGCTTGGACAGGGGATTGAAGGGGTGTGGAGATTTTGCCCTTTTTAAAGTAGAAACAAAAACAAAGCACAAAGTCCAGTGCTCCCATCCTGAAAGTTTTGTTTCTGCTCTAGTTTTGGTGTAAAGTCTGAAGGGGAGTACAAGTCCATAGAAGTTGGAGACTCAACACTTAAGTTTGGCGGGTTTCAGTTCCTTTACTTGCGTGTGCAGTGTCTTGTGGACTGCTAGTGTTCTGGACTGGCAAAATCCTTTCCCGCATTCTTGACACTTAAAAGGCTTTTCTTTAGAATGGATATATCTAGAGAGAGAAAAACAATTGAGATGTCAGAAATAACTGGCCTAAACTCAGCAGTGAGCTACCTGAGGGCGAACATGCTGGAGACTTCTTACGCCTACTGCTGAGACTGAGAGCTGGAGTGCAGCGCTCGGGTAATTGTCTGTAAAGTGTGTGCGAGAGAGGGGGGCGTCAGGGGCTTTTGGGTGCCTTTGTTAGGGACACAGAGCTTCTCTCTTACTTTGGGGTCATCAGGCTCCATGTCCTCTGAATGATCATAGAGGCAGAAGACACAAGATGATGCAAATGGAGGGTGAAAACATCTGTGGAAGCTAAAAAGTAGGCTGTGAAAGTAGTTTTCGTGGAGTGAGCGAGACACGTATTCCACAGTGAGTTACCTGGGCTCTCACACGAGCAGTGAGCAGAGTAAAAACTAGAGTGAACACTGCTGGCTATATGGGTGCTTGGCTTTTCTTACAAAAATCTTCATGAGCATAGATGGGTAACTGGGAGAGTACTAATACACAAGGGAAAAAGAACAGGAGAAGAAAAACAGTTACCTGTGATCCCTCAGGTGATCCTGTCTTCTGAAGGCCTTGTGACAAATGTCACATGTGTAGGGCCGTTCATCGGTGTGGGTTCTTTCATGGATCAGAAGGTTGTAGGACTTGGTGAAGTGTCTGCCACAGAATTTACACACAAACTCCTTCTTGGTTTTGGAAGGTAGCCTTCCCCGCGTGGGTTTCTTTTCTGGAGAGAGTTTAGTCACCTCAAGCAAAGACCCCAGCCCTGCAGGTGAGCCCTGACTGTCTGCCTGTCCCAGTTTAGAGTGGTCCTCCTGTGTGGCAGCCACCGCTAAATTGGCAAAGTCAAAGCGGGGTTTGGCTTTGAGGGTCATGTTGGTAGCCTCTTGCTTGGGCTGGATTACATGAGGGAAGAGCGGGAAGGTCGGCAGCTGGAACCGCGCGTCCACCAGGCTCGAGACGCTGGGCACTTTGGAGAAGGACGAGCGGGGCAGATGCATGGCCGGGTAGCCCAGAGTCCACTGGTGCAGGTGCACGGCGTGCAGGGCGCTGAAGCCGTAGAGGTTGGAGAGGTGGTCAGAGGGCACGGCGGGCAGCCCGTTGAACGCTTGCAGGAAGGAGTAGTTGGTAAGCTGGAGGGAAGGATGAATAGGCACTGGGGCCGGCAGGGTTTTACTTCCCATGGTGGCCGCTCAGGAGGAGGATCTTGGGAACAGGGGAGGAAAATATCTGGAAAATAAAGATGGAGGGCGGAAGAAGGAGAGGTAGATTTATATGAAAACAAAAGTAGAAGGAATTTCTTACCTCACCCCTCGTTAATGTCCTTCTCCAAAGCCACAGGAGGAGGCTGACTTGAACTTAGAGAAGCCTGACTGGCTCTTTCCTGCAAGTGTATCCCCAGACTCCCCCTGTCCCCATCTTTCTCTTGCTCACAAATATTGTATGCCACCCACAATCATTCACTTCCCAAGAACATCCCCTGCTACGAGACTTCCAAAGACCCTCTACACGGGGACAACCAAGAGATGCCATTTTGGCCCACAAAGCGCAGGCATCTCCCAGTAATTTAAAATCCCTTCCTGCGTGACCTCAGCCTTCAGAAAATAGTGAGATACTGCCCACTACATCTGTCCACAGAAACTGCGTTTAGCCCTGATTCTTGAGGTGATGCAGGGAAGGGTGCAGATCTTGCTGCCCCTGGGTTGCTGAGCTCCCTGTGGTCTGGTCTCAGCCTGAGGCAATGGAGGCACTTGGGTGCTCAGAACTGCATGTTCTACCTCATTCAAAAAAAGAAAATAATTTTGGGGAAAGAAAACATTATGGGGAAAATACCAGCAAAAGCCCTCCCTCTTGTGTACTGCAAAAAGAAATGGGAAAATGCTGAATTTGGGTGATGAATCTGAAGTGCCATTTGCTTTTCCCAGGGAGAAGTGCCTGGCTTCAAGCCCACATCCTAATCTAGGCAATTGCTTAATTAGAACCCTTCAAAATGCAAAAAGACAAGGGCTGGCGAGACCCTTCCCATGGGGCACCCAGACCAGCAACTGCAGGGCCACAGCCCTTCCCTGGGCTGGCCGCCACCGCTTTGGTCTGTGTTTCAGGGTCCTGCCAAGCCCCTAACCTCTCTTCTGGGCCAAATCCCTACCCGTCCCACCCCAGAAAGGCGGAGGGGAAAATGCTACAAGGCAGCAACATTGAGGCACATCTGGCCCAGTCTGAAAATTCAGCCCCGGCTGCTGTCAACCATTTGGCAGGAGATGCCTCCCGAGGGTTGTTGGTGGGGATGCAGCTTCCTCCCTTTGTGGGTGTGAGAGAGCACCCATGACTTTTGGAAGCATCACATCCCTGCAGCCCAGGGATGGGCTTACTCCACACTCCTTACTCCACAGCCCTCAACTTACACTCAGTTTCCCCCCAGTGAGCTCTGGGATTTGCCTTCAATGGGGCCAGAATCCCCACAGGTTTGCTGCAGGGTTCCCACAGGATCCACATAGGGTCTTCATAAGATCCTTATAGGGCTCCTGCTGAGTCACTGCAGGTCCCCCCAAAAGATCCCCATAGGGGGCTCCGGCAGGGTCCTCGCGGTATTTGGACTAGAGTTCATCCCCACGGGAAGAGTAAAGCCCCTTTGGAGAAATGGAGGCAGCAAAGCACAGCAGAGCAGTAATTGTCCCTCTGAGCTGGAAGTCTGGGGGTGTGGAAATTCGCAGTGGAAGAGGTCTAAAGACCAGGGAAACTTCTTTTTTTTATATGAGCGCTGTTGCCTGAACAGAGGAGCTGCGGCTGGGAGGGTGTGAGAGGGAGAAGCTTGCTCTGAGCAGCTCTGTACTCCAGGCCCACCTTTCGCTCTGCTTTACATAAATCAGCAGCAGGAAGAGAGACTCAAACCTTAGAAGAATTCCACCGCAATGACCCAGAATAAGAGATTGTGACATTTTTTGTTTTTCAATTGGATACATTTTGGACAGTAACTGATTGAAAAATGCACACGACATATTCTCTACTCTCTTCCCTTTCCTTTTTCTTTTTTTTTGTAAACTATTTAGGGCTGTTGAATCAACCAGACTGTTTTGTCGCTCTACTGGGGATACGCTTTCATTTAGTTAGTGCTGCCTGTACACTAAACATGTTCACATCACAGCACAAATGCCTCAGTTGGTGACCCTGAGAACAAAGTGCACAGAAAACACTCCTGTCCTCTTGTCTGGGTACCTGAAAATGTCTGTTTCTTTCTGTCACAAGGGCTCTGTGACTGTTTTCCTGTCTAGGTAGCTCTAGACCTCTCAAACATGAAACAGGCTATTGCAAATGAAGATTATTCCTCTTTCTTTCTTTGTATCCTTAGAAAACATTTAATATGGAATATATAAGCAGAAATCTACTATGTCAATGTAGGCAAATTCTTGTTCAATAACATTTAAAAAATTCTCTTTCGATTTCCCCAATAAAGAGCAAGGCACAAACCAGGGAGAAATACATTCAAGTCATAATAGCATCGATTGCGCCCGCAGTTTTTTGGTTTCTGCTAGAGCAGCTCTGTTAAATTAAAAAGAAATTTAAAATTTTTAAAAAGGATGAAAAAGCAAAAGACAACACGGGGGGAAAAAATGCGAGAAGAAGAAAATAAGAAAAGAGGAGGTGGGAGCAGAGTGTTCATGTTACTACAAGTTTCTTGGCACTTTTCCAGAAATGTAAGCTACACTTTTGCTCTGTATGACTTGGATAGTCAAAAACATAGATGAAGACCAGGATATTTCATAAAGTCCCCTCACTCCAGGACATCAAAGCAAACGTGTTTCACAGTGTCGTAACTCTCTGGTCTCCCGCTTGCTGGCAAAGAGATCGACGTTTCTTTGATTTCGGTGTCACCTCCACCTTTAATTCTGCTTCATGTAAACAGATCGTTATCGGGTCTTCCTTATTTTTTTTTCTTTTTTTCTTTTTTTCTTTTCTTTTTTTTTTTTTTACAGAAGAAGACCCCGCAAGTTCTCTGCTTGAATTCCCCCATTGCAATAAAACTGTGAGGGGTTTTCTTTTTTAACACAAAGTAGCTCGGTGAGTAATTAAGAACAAACCACTTGTGTTCTGACTGAAACAAAACCCACTCATGCCAAGATAAATTTACCCTGCAAAATAGGATCATAAACTTGAAAGACTACATCTGTTTCCAGCTTTTTTACCCTTTGTCCTGAGTGAAGATACTGTAATGCTATTGTCCAGTTGCCACTGTTTTAAGACCATTGCAATCTTAACCTTCCAAATTAAATTCTACCTACACTATATGTCAGGAAAAAAAAAAAATCTACCCGGCTTTCTGCTAGTAGCATAGCAAGAGGCAAAATTAAATCGATTTTTAAGTAATCTTCTGGCTAGTCAGTATTTTTTCATTCTACATTGAATTATCAATTTCCGATGTGTCCTTTGAAAGGGATATTTGTTACATTAAATACCTGACTCATAAATAATGAGGTTTGCTAATTAGTTCCACATGGAAGAATGGAGGAGGTAAATTACCCTGAGAATGTTGCTTATTTTTACAAACATGATAAAGTAGCGGGCATAAAATGATGCATTCTTGCGAGAGCCTCAAACTACAGCCATCAGGTTCATCTGTCAAAAAATATTCCCCAGTTTTTCCTGATTTTTTTTAAGTCTAGTTGCCCCGTCCTTTCGGCTGCACACATTAGTGTGCAGCATTTTGCCACCAGGTCCGCTATTTATTTTGTCCCCTTTGACTGGACGAAATTTTCCCTTCCTAAAATTAAAGCTAGGAAATGGAGCTTACAAGTTATCTGTGTTTGGGAATCTAAGTGGAAACGGAACAAAACTGTCCTTTCGCTCCACATTATTCCAGCGTGGTGTTCTTGAGGAATAAAGCACATTGTTCAGCACAGATTTATTCAAAGTATTAATGAAGTGTGCAGAATCTATTAAAGCAGGTTTATTCGCGGCTAATTGAGCGTGAAAGAGTTAATTGCTAACATTAATGAAGACTGGAAGGACTCAGTCAGCATGTGCCTTGGATTTCTCCGCTCAATCCTTATAAAATCATCATTCACATTTTATCGCGAAATCGGTGTTGACAAGTCTCCCCAGACCACCACTGCGAGCGCGGGTGAATGAGATGGGCTTTAGTCTTTCAAATAATAATAATAAATAATAACCTGGGCCGAGTGCACCAGCGATCGCTACACTGCCCGGGGCAGCCTTTTTCCAAAGGAGCAAAGATCCCCGGGCTCGGCCCCGGAGGGACAGTGGCTACGAGGCCCCGGGCGGGAGCGCAGCCCCACGGCGAGCGTGGGTGGGTGCCGCGGCACGACCGCAGGGGTCAAGCTCCTCCACCTTCTCCCTGCAGAAGTTTTTTAGGTAGGTTTGGGGGTATTGTGTGTGTGCTTCTGCAATCCCCTCAGGTGTTGAATGGCCCACAGCACAAGATTCACCTTCGTTTTCTCCCTGGAGCAATGTCCTGTGCCTCCCCTGCCCACGAACAAATCGTCCTTCCCCTCTCCTGGCCACAGGGAGGATTTTTTGCCTCTGTACTCCTCTATTCCCACGGTCACATCACGCACAGCCGCGGGTGGCTGGCAAAGCTTTGCGGTGACAGCCGCGGGGACAGGCAGGGCACGGCGGCGCATCCCCGGGCCGGGCCGGGCCGCCCGCAGCCGGGCTCGCCGCGGAGCTGCAGCCCCGGGGCCCCGAGCCCGACGCTGCCTTAGGGGTCGGGGCTCTTTCTCAGCTGCCTCCGGACTTACTGAACCGGACCTACTGTGCACCTGTCCGGGACTCGACCCTCACCTTCCTGCCTGGCTCGCGATTTATCGAACAATTCCTGCGGTGCTACGATAATCTCCAAAATGCTCTATTTTTATAGTTTGCCTCCCAAAAGCCAACTATAACAACCATACCCTAATCCTCGGCTTTGCACTGACACTTTATAGGCTCGGCCTCGAGAGAAGCTTAGTCTCCCCCTGCGCTGAACTTGTTTCGATTCACTCAGACAAATATAAACATTAGGTTCATTTCTGTTATGGCCTTGGGAGGGAACAGAGAAGGCTTCTCAGATCCTAAAACACTGGAGTTACAAGAAAAGAGGGGGGGAAAAAAAAAGAAAGAAAGAAAGAAAGAAAGAAAGAAGAAACCTCGCAAAAATAAAGAAAGAAGAGAAAGAAAGAGAAAGAAAAGCCAATAATAGAAAGGAGAAAAGCTGGAAGTTCAAGTCCGTAAAGGACGTGCAGGCTTCTGTTTTGCTCGTATGTGTCATTTTTAGCTCGGGTTAAAAACACTGCGTCTCCGCAAGGGGGGAGACACAATTTTGAAAGGAGAGGACAAATCTTTAAATAGCATCAAAATATCTGAGACCCATGTGAAGGCTTACCCCAACCCTCCGCCCGCCCCAAAGAGAACAGTCCTTCTCACGTGAACCACAATTTCCACGCTTCTGCACCATCCAGGAGATGGTGGGAGGGGATGGGGGCAAGGAAAGAAAGGAGGTAGAGTAAAGGAAGTGTTTGAATCGATATCCCCAACCCCCGAGGCTTGGCAAAACAAAAACCAAACAGAATGAGTTGTTCTTTTTATTTACCTAATCCCGATCTGTGCTCCACCGCTGGCAGCAGTTAAAAGATCCTGGGCTAAATTGGAGCTGGTAAAATAAAATAATGGAAAAAAAAAATAAAAGGGGGAAAAAAAGGAAAAACAAAAAAAAAAGAGGTTGGGCTAGGTCAGTGTCTGTGCTGGCCCTGGGGGGCACAGCTCACCCCACCCACCCCACTGCTCCTCCAGCGGGTACAGGCAGATCCGAGCGGGGCCAGGTGTCCAGGTGCTCCGGCCGGCGGAGCCGGAGGTGCTCTCCCTGCTCCTGCTCCCGGAGCCGTCTGCGTGCGCTGCAGAGCGAACGCGCCCGGGAGCAGTCGCGCTCAGACTGAACCGATCCCTTCCCTGCTGCCTCCTCCTTATTTCAACCCCCCCTCCCAGCTCCCCCCTCAACCTCCCACCGCACTCCGGGCATGCGCACGCAGGGAGAAAGTTTCTGGCAGGGAAGAACCAACTTTTCAACCCGCTTCTCCCGGAGGCGCAGCAGCCCGGGGCTCGCAGCCCGCAAACCTCTCATCTCGCCCCCCCGCCCGCTCCCGCAGCCTCACCCGGAGCATCTCCCCAGGGCCCACTGCGCTCGGCCCCCCGGCGGAACATCTTCCCGGGGGGCCCGGGAGGTTCCCCGCGCAGCTCCGCTGCG
>VZRL01006030.1:838967-906216 GCA_013397895.1 Origma solitaria
TGCGCCCCCTCCCCGCCGAGCAGAGCCGCGGGACAGGACTCACCGGGACCTGCCCAGAGGGCAGGAGGGGGACAAAGGCAGAAAGAATGAAAAAAGTGGGGGGAGGATGGAGGGAGGAATCTGCTCCCGCTGGATGGATTTAGGGATCGCAAATTGTTCTGCCTCTCGGAGAAGATCCTCCGGGAGGATCCCGAGAGCCTCTTACCTGTGAGGGGTCCACCCCCGCGTTAGAGCCGCTTCCTCCGCCCCCCCCATCAACCCCTCCTGATCCCCACTTTCCACCCCAGCTCCACTGACCTCGGTGCCTTCCTGCTGTCCTTCCTCCCACGGGCCGGCAGGGTCTGTCCCCGCACCTCGGAGGGGTTCCACGGCGTGGGAATCTCCGCGGATTCCCCGCGGATCGGGAGCCGCAGAGCCTTGTTTAGGTCCGGGGGCGACTACCCAGGAGTAACAGGAAAAGCAAAATAACCCTCGAAAGAAAGAGGTTGAACGTGCTATATTATTAATCCCGAGGCCGTAATCTCCTCTGTTATTTGTTTTTCTATTCATCCATCTATTCACACTCCTTTAGATCCGTAAAGGGGGAAAAATTGCTTGGGTGTATTACATTGTCCCGAGCAGCCAGGGTAATATAATACGCGAGCGAAGACAGATCCGTCAGGATAACACGGTACCGTGCTCAAGGACACACATGTGTTTTTTTATTGTTCATGTCACTCCCGTTGTTACACCTATTTTTTTTTATTTGCCATCTCCGAAGGAAAAGCAAGCAAACAAATAAAACAAAAACCAACAAAACAGCAACAAGAAAACACTACGTTATCCTGCAGAATAAGTGTTCATGAACATGACAGTAGCGTGGCGAAGCAAGCCTAGCACTGCCATTTCAACCCCAAATCCCCTCTATTTTGATGAACAGCTTGGGGTCCAACATGCTTCGCTCCAGGCAGGCGAAGAGATTTTTGTTCCCCCTTTTTTAAGCAAGTGGCATTTTTATGAGGCAGAGGCGAAGCAAAGATGTTCCCAGTTCTTCAGTTCTCGCATTTCGTGCTGTTCTTTTCTTTCTCTTTCTTTATTATCCATACACAGACTCAGAAAAAAAAAACGAACCACCCCCCCAAAAAACCCCACCAAAAATACATGCACACACACACAAAAAACAAACAAACAAAAAAAAAACCCCAAACCCCAAATCAATCCAACCAACCGCCCAACCGAAAAACAATCACAAAAAAACCCCCTTAAAACCTAAACCGCTAAACCTCGCATTTTCATTCCTGTCGAGAAAGCGATCCTGTGTCCGGTGCTGTAAACTGACTTCTTTGAATAAGTTTGCATTTTCAATTATAGTTTTCAAGTCCAGTTGTCAGAACATTCAAGATACCCAAGTGTCCCCAGACCAAGATACAGACCGCAGATAGGCTCTTCTAACTGGAGATGTATCTTTTCCCATAGGAAATATCTTGTTATAGCTGAGGGTGGGTGCGTGCACTAATAAAGCAAAAATCGCAATTCTCTTTTTAGAAATAGTAGATTAGCTGAGACAGTAAACACAACACCAGCAATGATACCTGCATGTGCTGCCTTTGAGGGAACAAAATAAAAACCATATACTTCCAGATACAAACTTCATCATTCTGAAATAAATACTTAAGCATCAAAATAAATGGCAGTAAATGATCTCATTGTCAACGAGGGAGGGAGACACAAAAAATTATTCCCACGCAAAAATAGTTTATAGACAAAGCAGGTCGTTGAGATATCATTTTATTCCAGAGTATTCCTGGAAGCTGTAGCTGAAAGCTGCCTGGATAATGTGTCGTCTGATATTTACGTATTTGTTAAAAATTGAAAATATTTGGACTTGTCAACCCACTGGCAATAGAACTGAAGCTTCAGGTTAACTGTCTTGTTAAGTGCGTTTGTTTTAAATATCTGGTGTTTAAGTTATGAAGGGTATGTTGTTCCAAAACCTTTATTCTCGGATGGATTTTTAGGATGTCCCTCGCTAATTTGCATTATGTCAACTTGCAGCGGTGGGGAACCTAATACCGGGAACGGGGTACAAAACCACTATTACTATTGACACGCAGGGAATATGCTGCGCTTTTCCACAGCAAAGATCTGCTGTCGATTAGGAATGTTACAACTTCAAGAGAATTGTGAAAAGCGAAGGCATCTGTTCCCAAAGCTAGCCACGTTTGTAAGATGTAGACGTGACAGTGAAACCCAATTCGTTTCAAGAGAAATCCGTGGGGTGACTGGGGAGACCGGAGCCCCCATTTATTTTTCCCACCTTTATCGCCTTCCCAAAGCCGTTCCCGTCCCTATCCTGCCCCACGTATCTGCACGTCAAAGGCCCCCTGTGCTATGAACCCCATTTTCGGGGAGCAGCATCCCGGACACCAGCCGGCGCCCAGCGCACCGGGACTGCCTGCCCGCTGTCCTCCCGCAGCGCCGGAGTGGCCGTCGGACGCTGCCGCCTCGCCCCGGTGCCGTCGGTGCCGGTGCTGGTGCCCGGACTGGGGGGAGCGACTTAGTGACCCTCGAGGAGCAGACTCAGGGGGCACGGGGGGAACATCTGAGGGCTTTTCCCTGTCCCTCCCATGGGGAGCCTGTGGTGATTGTCACCTCCTCTCCAACGAGTTCTGGGTTTAAGGGCTAACCCTGGGCAGTGCGGGCACTGGGGACCGCGCCTCCTCTGGTTCACGCTCCTGTGGATGCCGGTCACCCCTGGATGCACCTACACGCGGGCTGGGACAGGGCTACACAGCCTGACTGATGTTCCTCCTCCCTCCTGCAGATGGGATACCCGGCTTCACCCACTAAACCTTTGCAAGAAAAACGATTCCCGACCCCACTCCATAGCCACGGGCGGGGTAAAACTCCCTTTTGCTTCCATGGGACTTTCTCCGCACCGGGGGACTGCGCTCGTCCCTTAAAAATTCTTTTACTGAGAAGAAACAACCGTGCTACTCGCGAAGCATCATCCGCGGGCTGGGGCTGGGGGGAGCAGCGGGTCCGGCGGGGCAGGGGGTGGTTCGTGAGCGAGTCCAGGGGCGATGGAGCCTCTGGGGTCTGGCGAAAGCAGCGACGGTGTGAGGGGGATGGCTGGGCAAAGCCTCCTCCGCTCTGCAGCCCGGCAGCTCCCGACGCTCCCGGGGAAAGGAAGCAGGAGCAGGACTGAGCAGCCGGCAGCGCTCGGCGGAGGTTCCAAAGCTTCTTCGCTGCTGCCGGAGCTTCACCGGGAGGGTGGAGCAGTCCCGGCGGCAGACACGCAGGGGAGAGCAGGCACAAGTGCACTCAGCGTTCCCCTCCTTGTCCTCACGCCTCCCCGGGCAAGGTGCAACGTCCCGGTTATCTGTGGCACCTGGGACACATACATATGTGTGTGTATATATATATATTCTGCTTTTCTTTTCTTTGCCTGGTTTGTCTTCCTCCGGTTTTGCTGACGACCGCGCTGGAGGATTAGAGTGTGCGGACTCTGCCTTCCCTGGAATGGCCCGGACTGAGACGAAAAGGGAGAGTCAGCAAGGGGCAGGAAGGGCCACGAGCCCTGGGAGGCCGAGCAGGGAGCGTGGCCGGGAGCTGCGGGTGGCGATGAGCGCGGGGCAGGGCCCGGAGGCAGCGCGGGCGCTCCCGCACCCCTTTCCCAAACTGATCCCCCCTCCCTCCCGACCCCAGTTCGCTCCTCAGGTTCCGTGTATCCTTATTATTTTAATAGCTGTTAATGACAAGAAAGGCAAGAATAGCGGCAAACAAAGCGGGTGGAAACTGCTCCCGCGGTGCGAGTAAACGCTCTTAAATAGCAACTCCCGCCTCCTTCCCCCAAAAAGAAAATCAGTGGAGAGATGGATACAACGCTGTTCTGCCAACTTTTGAGCTTTTCGGTTTTTTTTCAAACTTCTAGGGCTCCCTGAAAACAAGAGCCAAACTTTGGAACATCTCCATTTTGTTAGCAAGGGGGAAATCGTTTTTGCTTGATTGCGATGATGAGACGCAACCCAGCGCTTTAATGTGTTGCCGCCCTTCTCTAGAGTTACTGCGGCGGGGGAGAGATCCGCGGGCGCGTAAGTCCCTGTTGGCCCCCCCGCGCCCCGCGCAGCCGGCGGGGACAGCCCTCTGCCAGCAACTTCTGCGGAGCAGCAAAGAAAACCCAGAGCAAGGAATAGAGCGATAGGGGATTTGTCTTCTTCAAGAATCACAATGGATTTTGCAAGCAACTAATTAAGTGCAAGATCTCCCCCCACCCCCAGTCCCCCGCCCCACACACCCCTTGTTTGCAAAGCGGTGTGAAGTCGGTTGTGTAAATGATTCCACTTTAACTTCCAGCCCCTTTAGATCACCAATAATGCTGTGGTGGTGCTGCTCACACTGGTGCTGTGAGAGTCAGCATTTCCATTATAATTTCCTATTTTCAGGAGTTTTTACAGTGGTCATAAAAATTCAGTCCAGGCTCAAACTTGGCATCCCAGGGCTCCTCCCAGGAGTCATTTCTTTTTGTTGTATTTGAAAGAGGAAACCATTTATCTGTTTTAACATTGCAAGAGAGCAACAAAAGGAAGCAAAAGCCGGGTTTGCAGAACATTTTTGTATTTTATATCACTTGCTTTTCCTCAGCTTTACAGTATCTGCCATAGATGTTAAAGGAGTACAGTACACGGTAATTAATAACACATGAAAAACCATCAGGTTATAGAGAAACCAGAGTCTGCAATCAGAACTGGTCATGTAAAATACTCTTTATCATTCTGAAATCCTTTGCTTTTCCAAACTAATAATTTATTAGCAATACATCCAAAATGTAATTTGATGCTAGGGGTCACTTTGATTTAAAATGAACTGGTCATTTTGGAAATCTGAGAAAGTTTTCATATGTGCACATTTTTAAGAAAAATTTCATAAAAGTACAGATGTTTTCATGCAGATTTGAGGGTTCTATCCTCCAGCCCCCTTTAAGCAAGTATATGTACAACAGTCAAATAATCTTCGGATTTAGGTGTCCCTAAGTATTAATTTATATGATGGATTGTAATGGCTATATGGTTCCCTTGAAACCATTATTTTCTATCAGGTCAAAACCAGCTTCTTAAAAAAGTTCATTTAGTACAAGGGTTGCTGTAATGATTTGTGTACATTACATTTGCTCGCATACAATTCCCATATCTGCTGGAAACTGAGTAAGGATTTAATGATCCCAGGGGACCTGAAGGCTTTGGTGACATGAGTCCCAAAGGGGCCTGTGAGACAAAGACCAGTGTGAATTGGGACACTGAAGTAGAATGCCAGCAGAGCCTGGACATCACATCATTTTGCTGTGGATTATGCCTATGCCACATGTTTTAAAGAGAAATCCTTACTCTATTGCTATAAAATATACATTTTTGCTGGCCTGTAAACTCAGTGGGGATATCCTCCAAATCATCCAGCTCTGATTTTTCTAGGAAAAAGAATGACCAAGAGCAATCTCTCAAACATGAAAAAAGTTACTTCTAGGTGGTACCAAAAGGTATGTATGGAATTAGAATTACATATGTACGCATATAAATACACATACATTAGGAAAGGAAAGAACCTTTGTATGTATATGTAGATACAGAGGGAGATTAACACAGACAGCATTAGAGGATGCACAATGGAAGTACAGGAATATGTACATTGAATCAAGGAATGTCAGTGACCTTTATATTTTAAAATTTTTGGAATTACATATAATTTGATAAGGCTCGTATTTACTATATAGTTAAAGGAGGACTCCATAACTTTCAGTGAATAAAGGCAACATTTTCTTGACATGGTCTGTCAGTCACAGGACTGGAATCAGAATTCCACAAGATTTATCTTCAATGGAGTGATTTCATTGTGGTGGCATTGGGCTAATAACCCCCAGTGAAACCAGCACTTCCTGAAAGCAGGAAACTTCCTGTTGAGATCATTCTAGAGAAACCTTTCCCTCTTTTTGATTGACCATATGCTGGCACACACACAGAGCCAATGGTCCCTATTTTAGGCATCTCAGTGCATAGCCTGAAGGTTAGGGGATGGGTATAAGTCTTTTCTATTTCTATATTTTTATCAGGCTTTGTCTTCAGGAGTTAATGATGTACGTATCTGCAGTAGTTGTCAGGTCATACACCTATGTGACAAGAATCTTGCTACAAATGAAAAAATGAAACATTTTCTGCACAAGAAGTAGTTAGAAAAGCTTTTCATAGAACTTAATTACAGCAACACTTCATGACAGCAGTTCAGCATCTCCTTTGGGATTAGCCGGACTGGAGATAGCAATACAAATGGACAGGACTCCACATTTTGCATCCTTATTATATGAGATCTTGCTTTGGCTTTGTCCATTGCATAGATATGTAATGAAACAAGGTTCTGAGTTCAGTCACTTGTCAATACTCCTATCCCTTCATCCCAATGGACTAGACACTGGAGCCCAAAGGCCTATTCAATCCATGTGTAATAGCATGAAGGGAGATTGGACCATCATTTGTGCCACAGAACTCCAACAATCTGTCCAGAGCTGTGAGCTTTGACACAACAGCAGCCATGCCTGTCTGGCACTACAAACAGGGAGAAGAGGTGCTGAAGATTGGGAAGATCCCGAGCAAACCTGTTCCACAGACTTGGACAGGCTCCAGGGGCAGCTCTGCTGGGTGAGGTCTGCGGAATCACAGCCTACAGCTCAGAAATGTGGTTGGTGTTTAAAAATCCAGGGCCTGAATCTTGGAAAGACATCCAAGGAGGGAAGAGCCTGACCCAGTTGCCCAAGGGAGTCAACTTTAAAAACAGATTTGGGTCCTTCACTGTTTCGGCAAACATTTGAAGCTGCATCTATTTCATGTCCTGTAGAGCGATGGGGATCCACTCCAGGACTGAGAGGCTCCTGCACTGGGGTCACCTGCCCTGCTCCGGACAAATGTGCAGTCCATAGCCGCTGGTCCCAGCTCTACTGCCCATTGCTGCAAGCTCATTGACCAGTGCTGCTGGCAGGCAAAGTGACCAGCTCTCCACAGGGACAAAAGACATTTTAAATTCAATTACATCAATCCTTGGTCATCTAAACCATATCTGTGCCCCCTCTTTTCTATAATATGATGATTGCCAGAGACCGGTTGGTCCTTAGCCGTATGTGCTCCCCTGACACGACATTGAAGCAGCCATGGAGTTCCAGTATTCTTTGTCCCACAGAAAACTATGTGATTTTTTTATGATTGACTTCAGTGATATTAATATCTAACAACTGCAGTACTGTTTAACTGCAGATTCAGTTTCTTGACTTTTATTCAGTGGAAAGGCGTTATTTTAATACAAAGTGCTTTTTTAATAATACAGTACTAGTGCCTGGCTAAAACATGTAGAAATACTGATCTGGTGAGAATTTTGTTATTTAGAACAACTCTAAAATTATGTTTATTTAGGATAATATATAAGAAATCAGAATTTTAGTTGTATAATCACTCACAATGGCTTTCCTGTTTTCAGCTGTTTCTAAATATATAGCAGCACTATAGAAAAAAAATAGCCTTTTTTTTTTTTAGTGTTAACTTTCAAAAAGGATATAAATTCGCTTTGAAACTACATGGAAATAAACCTGAGGGGCCAACTAAAAGTCACAAAAGCAAAGGAAGTTAAGAGTCAGGTCAGAAAGACAATTTTCTGTCACACACAGTCATGCTGATGTGCTAGAGATAAAGGTCACCTAACAGGGGGCTTTGTGCCATCAGGTGATCCAAAATACCAAATAAGCTGCAATGCACTGGCCCAAGGGGAAGATTAAGTAATGACAGAGTTTCAACCCTAACTGAGAACTTCCTGCTATTCGTGGTTTGAGGTCAGGCCTTTAAGGTTATTTTGAGACAGACTCTTGCATGTAAGGCTGTAGGCATAATACAGTCAGGGCATCATTGAACAAGTAGGACCATAAAAATCGTTTCTTGTAAATGCAATCCTGAAGAAAACTCGCCACCTGCTGGCCGAGCTCCTCCTCGTGCGGCCATTCTCTAAAGTTGGTATTTACCAGCTCACAGCAGCTGAAATAAACCATAGTTGATGCTCCCGCCAGTTAAAGCCTTCATTTTGGGACCTTCTGTCTTAAAGCAAAAAATAATTTTAATCTGAAATCTCTGTGTGACACTGTTTTGCAATGATGTTTGAAAATACTACGAATCAAATGTTTCAGCATGAATAATAGTCTCTCAAGGCTTAAATATTTTTGTACCAGTGAGTTTTGTTAAATGTATTTTAAAATGTATATATCCTCTTTCTTTCCCTTATGATTACATCAGGAATCTTTGTGGTTTCTTTTGTGATATTTGTGTCGCCACAGGAGTCTTTTATTTGCTGTTACTACTTTTATTTACTGTTACTAAATAGTAACTGGAGATTTTGACATCTCATTAGAAATAGTTCTCGTTCCTGTAATAGGAAAGGGAACACCTCTCAATGCTAAAGCTCACCATCTTACTTTTTGTTGTGCTGACATTTTAGTAAGCAACTCTAGACTATTTAGTAGAGATAAGAGATTTTTTGTCAATTGAATAAGTCAGGTATATAATGTTGCCTTTTTTCATTACTGTCTGCTCTACACTCAACTAAATTAGATGACGGATCTCATTGATTCCAATCAAATTTAGCTAGACCATTACAAAATAGCCCAAAACACAATGTGAACATACTTCAGAGTTAATATTGGGTTTGCAATCTCTTGACGAGGATTGTGAATTCACAAGCCACAGAAAATAAAAAAAAAAAAAAAAGAGAATTCACAGCCAGCAGGTTCTGGATAGAGCAAGGGAGAAGGCAGTGAAGGCTGGGTTCATCCAGACTCAGTGACCAAGTGTCCCATGGAAGGGGACAGCAGTCAGTGTGAGGCTGGCACAGAACCAGGTGAAGGAATTAATCTATCAATGCAAACAACAAAGTGGAGAAGGAAAATAAAATATGCGTAGCTTTCCTATATGGAAGACAGCAATAGAGAAACAAGTGAGATTAAACTCTGTTAATTCCTATTTATATTACATTTGAATTTCAATTCAATACTCTACATCACAAAAATTACAAAGGTGCTGACATTAAAAAGAAAATGTAGGAAGCAGGAATAGTGGAAAATTAAAAAAAACCAGGCATATAACATAAACGTAAGCATAATACTGAGAAACCAAGATAAAAATATTGGCTGGAAAAGCCAAAAGAATTAAAAATGGGGAAATGTTTTGAGTCATTAACCATTAACAATTCAGTCTCTCACAACCCAAAAATAATTTCTGCTCAATGTGTGGTAATGAGGATGATCAGAGCACAGCAGCAGAATAAACAAATGCAAGTGAAGCAACTAAGGAGAGGATGTCCCTGCTGCAATGGTGAACAGGAATACTAAAACCATGCTTTTCTACCCAAGAAAGGGGCAAAAGGGACAAAAGCAGCTACGAATGAAGAGGCATAGGATTACATCAATTGCTTCTACCAAACTCATCAATAGCTTTGCTCAAAACATTTGATCAATTCTCTGCTCTGGTATATACATCTGTAAAAGGTGGGTAAAAATGTTCACCTAACTGCCAGGGATTAAGTAAAGAAAAATATTAGATATCACATTTCACAGAGGCGAAAATAGCTGCTGGCAATCTGCATTTTCTTCAACTTGGCTTTGTCTCAGCTACTGTTGTATTCTGTCCTAGTTTAGTCACAATGCAATTTTTAAGCAATTTGGAGAGCATTTGTTTGGAACCTTCAGCTTGCCAAAATTACTTCCTAAATTGTGAATGTTTTCACAAAAACTTGCTCACATAAAGCAGTGGTATGTTTTTAAACTGCTAGCCTCCCTTTGGGGGCAGATTCAGGGCAGGACCAGGGAAATGGATTTCTGACTTCAAGCATAAATAAATGAGAGAAAGAACTGAGAAAAAGGAGAAGTCTCATGTGTAGCTGAATAGAGTAATCTGTCTTGAGCAGGTGGCAGCGCTGCCCAGAGAGCAGGGATGGCTGGCAGAGATAGCTGGCTATGGCTTAATGTCCTTCCACATTTGAACAAAAACTCGCAGAGCCCTGAATGAAACTGTCTCAGGGTCTGCTTGAGAAGACAGAACACAGAAATCAGTCGCTGTGGCATCAGCTGGGTAGTGCTCTGTTGAACAATTGCTCTGTAGCAATTACCTGCATGCTTCAATTTGCTGCATAGGTAAAATTTAACTTTGGTTTCTGACTTTAATGCTTTTAGTTGCAGAATACCCATCTACATCACGGAGCACAAGGATGGCAATACACTGACGCAAAGCTAGAAAAGCAGCATAAGAAGAAGTTGCTGGGAAGTCATATCCTGGAGGTAACTCATCCATATCTTCATCCCATCTACATTCAAATGTTAGAGAAAGAAATCCAAGAATAAACATTAATATAGGTGCTGCAACATTTGTAGTTGGCCAAGAATGATTTTGATAAATTCAGACAAAACAAAATGAATAAGAGTAACTTGCTCTACTCTTTCTGACTCTGATGGAAAACAGCCAGGCGAGGACATTATGTATATGTTAGAGATAGGAGTGGAACCTCAGAATCAAACCTTATCTCTCCCACAACAGCTGTTCTCTGGTCAGACATCATGATTTCTGACTAGTTCCTCCCTGTGGTCCTTACCATCCCCTCCCAAAGAAGAAGGACAAAGCCGAAACCAGACAACGCTGCTTTTTTCACCTGCGAATAGTTATCCAAGAGAGAGGTTTACACTTATATTTGTTGATCTTCTTTGGAAGTTGCAGAAGCTGCTTCTTGACTCATGACTCTTAGCATAATCCTTAGGGAAGGAAAATAACTTAAAGGTACACCTCAGGCCTTTAGTTACAGGAAAAAATTAAGTCTAGAAACTGAACTTGAATGGTTTTCCTGAGTCAAGGCAGTTTGGTCTCTGCTCTCTGGATATCCAGATTTGTATTTTTGTCATGATTTAGCCCCAGCCAGCAACTCAGACCCCCACAGCAGGTCACTCACTTCCTGTCAGTGGGATGGGGGGAAATGGGAAGGGTAAAAGTGAGAAAACTCATGGGTTGAGATAAAGACAGCTTAATAGGTCAACTAAAACAACAAACTCACCAACAACAGGTGCACCAGAGAAGTAAAGCAAGGAATTATTTCCCCAGGTCCCAAGGGGAAGCAGGTGGTCAGCTGGGAAAGCTGGGCTCCATCACACGTGATGGTGATTGGGAAGACAAAAATGCCATCCCTCTGAATGTTCCCCTTCTTCCTTTTTCTTCCCTCCACTTTATATATTGAACATGATGCCATATGATATGGGACATTCCTTGGGTCACTTGGAGTCAATTGTCACAGCTGTGTCGACTCCCAGCTCCTTGTGCACCCCCAGCCTCCTCTCTGGTGGGGCGAGGACCAGAAAAGGCCTTGACTGTCTAAGAGCTGCTCTGCAATAATGAAAACATCCCTGCATCATCAACAGTTTCCAGCACAAATCCAAAACAGAGACCCATACTGGCTTCTGTGAGGAAATTTATTCTGTCCCAGTCAAAATCAGCATGATTTTCTTCCCACGAATTTCTTACACATAACTGTAAAGTTGCTGAGAATTATTTTGGGGGTTTATTCATATTTTTATCTCTATTAGAAAGCCATTTCAAATTCTAACATCCCACATCTTACATCTCATGGGTAGTTTATTGTACCCATATGTTTTGTGCTAATTTAAACTGTTTATCTCCATTGATGTTCCTCTTCCTTGGCTTTCATATCCTAAGGTAAACAAATCCTGTTCAGAAAGATGGATGCTTCATGTCCAATTTCCTTTTGATGAACTTTCTCTGCATCTCCTTCATTTTGAATTAGTGGTCATAATGGTGGCTTCTACAGCAATTTAAGTGCCAAAAGTACTTGGTTCCCAAGATATATGGTTATGCAATGTTTGCATCTATAGTCTCATTAATCCATACAAATAAGCTTGATTAACATTCACTGTCTGAAATATAATGCCCTTTGAAGTAAGACCACACTGTTCACAAACCGGACAGTTGTACAATTTAGCTATTTTCCCAGTTCAGTGTTGATTACAAATCTCCTCTCTGAACAGATACATCCTGTCTGTATGCACTTCAGTCCTTGCAGCCTTGCTCTACGCAGGCCAGCTCAGTCTCTTTCCCTTCCTTTTCCATTTTCTTGAGGCTCTCTCATCTCTCTCTTGGCTCAGGGGAGAGTGTTTACTGAGGAAAGAGAGTATGGTAAAGGCTATGATTTTCAAAGATGAGATCCTTATTGTGTCTGACCATACCCAAGCACCATTCCTTCCACTGAAATCCAGACAGTCCTGAACACTGCGTTGGGACTGGTCATGTTTCCGTCTGGGGGATGTTAGCCTCTTCCAGTAATGTCTGCCATGAGCAGTGTAAGGCTAATTCAAACCAAGACGACAACTGCACCTGCTTCCTCTCATCCAACAGGGCAGCTGAGCATCCAGATGTTTGTAGTTGTGGTTGAGTTTAGATATTTTTTGTCTACTTCTCACAGGAACTAACAGTATTGACTTCCACTGACCATACATTCCCAACTTCCTGTCCTAGAGGATTATAGTATCCTTTCCACCTTTTTTGTCATTGTCAAAGATCTTCCCTTTATATTTATTTTTTTAAATAAATATTGTATCTGTACTTTTTTTGTTCTTATGTAGTATTTTGGATTTTAAAGCCAGTGTTTAAGCCAACTGTTTCTAGATTTAGAGTAGCTACTGCATTGCTAAAGGAGATGCTTGGGAATAATCGACTGAGCTGGACTTTTCAGATCAGACGAAACTTTTATATTTCACACTTCATGACACTTTGTTTACGGATTCTGAATGGAAGCTCTTCCTAATCTGTCTTTATATTATTTGATGGATAGCATATTAAATTTTTCATTTGGCAATGAGTTGCTCACACGCTGTTTGCAATGGAGGCTGACTTGTGTTTTCACATGTTCATTAATTTTCAGATCATATATTATTGTTGTACTTTGACTCAACACATTGTGTTAGAGATCTCAACATGGGCGTGTAAGCTGTAAACATTTCCATAGAACTCCTACTTTCCCCAGATTTCCATGAAAATAGAATTTAACTCTCTAAGACATTCTTACCAAAAATCATGACCAAAGGAATGAGTAAGAATTTGTAGCTGAATGCTGTTTCTCAGATATTGTTTTTGCATAATTTGCACAGCCTGATTTTGACTGTTAGGCTGAAGGTTCACTTCAAAGCCATCTTCTGCAATGGAGTTTTCTATGAAAGTCTCTATGTGTCTGTGAACTTATAAGGGTAATCATAATTGAATTACACTGGAAGTAAATTCCATGTGTGATGGACTCTGTAGGGAGGGTTCTCCACCCTGGTATATGTATAGGATTTAGTATGATCTAAAAAAGCAGGTGATACAGAGAAATTAGCAAAAAGGTTTTTTTTTTCTCGTTTATATTACTTGGTTGATTTCTGTCTCAGCTTCAGTGACCAAGAGAGTGATCACTGGTAGTCACTAGTAATTACAACTGAAATAATTCTGTTTTCTGGGGAGGAAGTGTGAAAAGCAACAGGGAAGGGCACTGTCCTATTCAGTTCTAGAAAGTGTAGACATTAATCTCTGGGGTAAACTGCCTTGGGATCAGTGGGAAGAAGAAAGCAGCTGCAGAGTGCTGTTCATCTAACCTGTTTTAAACCCCATCCTTTTAGCACCTGCTGCACACAAACACACTCCTGCTACATTGGGCACAGAATCTCCTTCTCATATTGCTTGTGGCCTTCAGGCCTTCAGGATACAGGATGGTAGAAAGGATAACCCCCCTCATTTGGTCTATAACACCTGTCAGTGCTTCCAGCAAGCCTTGCCATATGCTAGGGTGCACCAGTGGTAGGAAGCAGCCTTTGTAATGCACAGTCCTGCTTGGTAAGGCTTGGCCTGGACTCACCAAATCTGTTGATTCATATTTAGTTAAGTGAGGGTGACGTTACGACTCAATGACTTCAGTTAACCATATTTTTCCAAATAACACATGAATAGGCCTGAGCCTTTAAAGTTTATTAAAGATTAGTAATTTGAAGGGGTTTTCTATCTGGCAAGGATCACCACACCACTCATTTGTCAAGAAAACCAGAATAATCAGTATAAGGGCAGAACACACAGAATTCATTCTTGAAAGGGGTGTGTGTTAAGAGTGGGAGGAAAAATCACTCTTGTTAACCTTCTTTGCCAGTTTCCATAACCAAGAAGAAAAGATATCAAAGTTCAACTTTCTTCCTCTGCTATTTGTTCATTGATTATGCCATTGCCTTTTAAGCAGGTAGACATTCCTTGGCAATGCAATTGAGTTAGAGGTTCTCTCTATATGAGAAATTAATCCCTACGTCCTACTCCCTGCTGTAGAATATAGTTGTTTCTCACATGACAAAAGCAGTGGGAACATGAGTTTTGCCACCACCACATCACAGGAAAGGAAACAAGGTGTCAGAGGGAGGGGGAATCTCTTGCTGTGTCCACGGCAGGTGAGAACAGCCCGAATGGATAAAGTGTTTATAGCCATGGTCGAGGTTTGGAGCTGAGGCTACGCTGCTTTCACTAGCCCTTCTTTCAGTGCAAATATTTTCCATCGTGGTACCATGCCATTCACTTATGGGCTGTGAGCAGTCCATTTAAGGTCAAAGGATAACATTTCTTACGAATGTTAGAAAAAAAGAACCAAAACCAGGGGTTTCCACAGTTCTCAGGGAGTGGTTCCAATACCTGGTTTCATGATCAAGCACCATTTGTTGGTGCATAGAGGTACACTTGGGTGTTGGCAAGCATGTGTATGTGCACATGTGTGTCTGTGCACATGTGTCTGTGGACATGTGTGTCTGTGCATGTGGGTGTGTGTGCACAGAAGAGTTACACACTTTGCCTTCTTTCATTGGCAGTCTTTGGGTGCTTTCACACCGGGTGGGAGCAGAAAGTCCAAATATCTTCAGGCTGGGGTGGGTCTGAAGCAGCATCCCAGGTACAAGCAATATAATAAAAGATGCTTGTCTAGTTCCTACCTATTTTTTAAGAAAAGGACTGTGCAATGAGCATAAGTATGAGCAGATTATCTCCCCTTTCAGGTTCTAGGCGTTGTGTCTATCGGTCACCAGTGTTTAGGCTGAACTCAATACTCAGCTGTCTTGTTCAGGATACTGTGTGTGTGTCTAGGTTATCTACAGAAGCACTCAGAAACAAAAACTTTTTTTACATGCTTTTTGGAATTTATAAAACTGGAATCTATAAATTCTATAAAATTCCAACTTTTTAGATAGGACCTAGGCAGACACAGTCACCTGACTATCAGTCTTCACTTCAACAAGGAACTTTTCCCTCCTCAATTCTAGGGCTGGTCAGACTTCTATTAGTTTTGTTCTTTCTTCCCTCCTTTTTTCTTTTTGCACTGATATGCTTCCTACCTCACAACAGCTATTCTGTTTCTCAGGACTTGCCTTCAGTGGACTCTTTTTGGCAGAAGGTTTCTGCTGAGGCAATGAGACATACGGACATATTGAGGAGGTCTGTCTGTGGTGGGAGCAGGGTTAAAAGCGATTAACAGAGGAGTTTGCGTAGAGATTTGAAAGCCAAGTTTTGACAGTAAAAGAGTAAAAGTGTTTACAAAGTGAATTGCCTCCATCAGGCAGGGGAGGATCTCCCCACAAAACTCTGCATGTGCTTGAGAGAAAGTGAGGGATTTTTTGTGTGTTTAGTCTGTTTGGACAAAAATTAGCATGCCCACCAGGGCAGAGGGGTGTGGGGACAAATTGTGATTGTTTTCTCTTGAAACCTGGTTGGCCAGGACCTGGAATAGAGGGTGGCCCATACACATATATTGTGTCACGGCTGAGGAGTTTATAAACACAGCATAGCCAAAACCCATGATCTAAGAAGACAAGTTCAGTGAAAAGCTCTTCATCTGCCAGCACTAAAGTTTATAGGTTTCTATTTCTTGGGTCAGTGGCTTTATTAAGACCTGAAATACTGCAGGGTGAGTATTCTGTAACTTACTTCCAGCTGCTGGGAATATGCTTATTTGTAACACACTGGTTTTCCTGTAAAAGGAAAGTGAAATTAAAAGAGAAATTGTGAGGAAAAAAGTGAGGAATTATCCAGACAACAGTTAAATGTCTGAAACTTCAGACATTTAAATCCAGTTGTAACTCCAAGGTGCCTTTTTGGATGAATCCTGGAGATAGTCAGGGTTTATCTACTGTGTCAATGCTTCCATACATACAATGTGAGTAAAATGTGTCTTCTGCACAAATACACAACTCCCAGCCATTCTTTATAAATATTTTTCGAGGCTCTAGAGCCCAGCTTTTTCAATAATACACAGGCTACAACCCAAACCAGAGAGTGCAAGCTAGAGAGAGCATCAACCTTCATTCACCTACAGAGCAAAGGTGCCTCCTCCCCAGAGTGAAATACTGTGATTCAGATTCCTGTTATAAATCAGGAAGAGGAGAATACATGGGGCTCTCACGTACCAAATAACTTGTCTAATCTCTGCCCTTCAGATCATAAGAATATTGGGCTATTCCTTGTGAGAAAGACACAATCTGGGCCAGTCACACAACTTCAGGAGAGCACTGACTTTAAAGCCAGAGGTTGACTTAATCTACAGATAGAGTAGGGCAGCAGCCAAAAAGCTGGAAATCAATAAAAACCCCATGCTCACTCTACCTGCTTTATCTATGGCAGACCACAGCGACTGGGCTTTTTTATTCCCTCTTATTTGTGCCCAATTCCCTTTATCCCCTTGCTGAGCAGAGCAGAGCAGCTCATTCTGTCTTTGAAATGACACCTCTCATTTGAAATAAACTTCTGATAAGTCTCGATTGGTGTTGTGATATGGAGGGAGGCTATCACTCCCTGAAAGGACAGAGGGAGAATCCAACGTCTTCTTAGTTTGTCTGAGTTTTTTTTTTTTTTTTTTTTAAACTAGTCCAGGTAATTATGAACAAAAACTAGTATTTTCTTAGTCACTTATGAATAGAGTCAATTGGCATTTTTTTCTGGGGTTAAGTGTTCCACAGAAAAACAAATTACTTATACTTAAGGTGGTATCATGCTAGAAATGTTGTTCATGATATATAAAAACCTAAGTAATAACACAGTCAGTACTGGGACACAGGACTCATGGAAGATCAATGAATGTGCTTTTGTGATATATCCTTTATTACCTTAACTCAGCAGCTGAGGAAAACATTTAGAAGATGTAGGGCCTGAGGAATCTAAACCATCAAACTTCTATGTGCAAGGCATTAAATTAAGTATAAATAAGTATATGAGTTGTACATGAATTTGGAACTGAAGGAAGAGCAGATCACAATCAGGTTCCTTTAAAAGCCAGACTGATTTTTGAAAAGTTTCTTCCAGGCACCTGCCTATTTTCTCAGCTGTTCATTAAGCGGTATTTTATATTGTTGTTTTGAAGGACATGTCTAGTATATTCATTCTTCTCAGAGCAAGATCAAGTTGAATTAAAGCTGTTTAGACTAGATGGAAAAATTGGACAGAAGCTTAACTACACAAATCAGATATAAACAGCATTCCCTGTGCTGGACCATGGTACTGGTACTTCTTCTTTGTCCTGACTTTCTTCTCCAGAGACTGAGATTTTCCTGGTGCTAGATTTCTCCCATTCTGCTAAAACAAATAAGGTTCTCAGCCTTCTTGCTTCTCTCACTGTAGGCTACTCAGCTTTCCTGAAGTGAGAGTTTTGCTCAAAGTGCTCCAACAAGAAGCCACATTCTCTGTTGACTTCTTTTGTAACATTTTTGGCTTTAGCGTTTCTGTCTCTTAGTTTCCTCTGCTGTAAAACAAAGGTAATAAAGTTTAGGGGTTTTTCTCCCTAAGACTATTTTGAGGTCTATAGTAATTCACAGAACAATTCTAGCTCTCCCAAGCTACAAATATTTTGGCTAAAAAGGATGTGTGATTTTTAGAGGTACTTGCCCAACAGTTTCTCCATCTTGGACTCCTGTGAGGTGTGCCGTGTTAAGCACCACAACATGGACACACATTCACATGCAAAACTTGTAAGAATTGCTGCTTTTGTTCTTCCTCCTTGGTGTTTGAAAAGAAGATCTATCCAAATGAGTAAAAAATAGAAGTCTTCTTCTATATAAAAGAGAAATATATATTTCCATAATAATGGTAATCTCCTATTTTTCTGATATGGACCACTTATTTTCAAACTGACAAATCCTCTGCAAAATAAAATTTACCCTCACATACATTAAGCATTACACGCTTCCCTTCATAATGCAAAAATTACATATGCTGCCAATAATGTTCCAGCAAAGCTCTCATCGGCAAGATATTGTTTTAACTGAATACACCCTGGGAGGGAGAAACCTCCATTAATAAGCAACAAGGAAGAATCACCCATATAGGAAATGGTTAAAAGAGGCAGAAGTGCTGTAAGACAGAATCAGAGAACACACATAATCCCAGCTTGATGCAATTACTCTAACATGAATTTAAAATAAAATTAAAGTTAACAGTTTAAACTGATGTTTGAGGGGTTTTCAAAAGATTTAGTTTCCCTTGGAACCACTATGTTATTTGAGCCACTTATAATCTCAGAGCACAGTGCTCATAACTTCTCTCAAGCACTGTTACTACTAGATTATGCCCACAGGTTAAGTTACAAATGTCTAAAAACCTTAAAATTATTAAACCTAGATTAAAGTGTTCAGAGAATATGGTGTTATTTTAGTCTCCTGCCATATCCTACATTTACTATAAAGCTGTTATATTGGCATTCTAATGAAATGTCATAAAGCAAGTATGTAAGGAGGTGTTTTGGGTTTGTTGTAGTCCGATGGAAGCCAAGTTAACATGGCAACCAAAATGTGTAACAGAAACACTTAAATGTTTTTCATAAACTGCAAACCATGTAAGAGCCTAAGAGAATGTTGACTACTGGGCAGTGCATGACTGAAGATTACTGCCATATATTCCTGATGCTTCATCTTAAATTACTTTTACACCACTCAATTACTTCAAGTTAATAATTTTTGTTCTTTCAGTCACACTCTTGCCCACCAGAGTCCTTTGACTCCAGCAGCCATATTAAAAGAGGAAGAAATTATTTATTCCTTGGACATTAGGAGCAAAGTTGTTACACTATGTCTGATATTTTAAAAGATTTGAGCCAGAAGGTGCCTATGTGATCCTCTGTCCTGTCTATTTTTCTTGACATTCCCCACACCTTGAAGAATACCTTGTCCTGATGCCTCCACAAGGGATATGCAATGTTAGCAGAGTCCATAATGCCTACAATGCCTTACCTGCTGAATATACTCCTGTTATTTTTTTCTCTCTGTAAATCACATGCTCTTTGTTCTGATACACAGTTGTTTCAAAGTTCTTTATTTAACTTATTAAAACAAAAGTCACATTATTAGACCTCAGTTGTTGTTCACAAAAATAGAAGGGTTCAATGACGTCTGGACTACAGCTCAAAATTTTTCCTTCTGTCATGCTCATAAGGATGATAGAGACAATCCACCTTGACTAGCAGGTCATCTCGATGTTCCCATCACAGACACAAAAATCAGTGCTCTATTCTTGCTATCAAGGAATAAATAAGTCTGCTCAGGTTCAGTTCTGAAAGAAATGACTGAACAGAAGAACTGAATAGAAGTTCTGAAAGAAAGAATTCAATAAAATCCCTTTCATCTGATGAACTCCAGATGAGTCCTTTAAAAATGCTCAGCTCAATCACTTGTGATAAGACTGTTTTATTTCTCAGTAACAAACATTCCACTGAGAGTATGGATAGCTAAATGAGGATATTTGTATAGGGTACAGCAATAGAGAGAGGGAACCATATAGAGGTGTGCAGGAAGAGCCAGAGAGCTCTCTGAAACACAAATGCCTGCACTGTAAGGGGATGTGTCTTATGTTTGTTCTTCTCAGCTGATTGGAGAGGAAAATGCAAGAAGCTTACTCTACGGCTAGAGCAGTACGATCATTGACACACCAAACAAAAGTTTACATAACAATAATAACAACAACAAAAAAACCCCACACAGGTGACCAGAAAATTAGACAATACACTTTGTATTGGTCAGAAATGTTTGGGCAGTCTGGGGGATAAAGGGCTAAAAACACAGCATGACAGAAGTGGACACCTCGTTGATCCATAACAGAAAACCTTGAGGGATAAAAAGAGGCCTATTATAGAATCATGGAATATGCTGAGTTGGAAGGGACCCATCAGGATCTCTGAGTCCAACTCTTGGCCCTGCACAAGAAACCCCAAGGGTCACACCATGTTTCTTGGAACATCGTCCAAATACTTCTTGAGCTCTGTCACAGCACAGGTTTGGTGCTGTGACCACTTCCCTGGGGAGCCTCTTCCAATACCCAATCACCCTCTGGATGAAGAACCTTTTTCTAATACCCAAATTAAACCTCCCCTGACTCAGCTGCAGTCTCTTCCCTGAAGTCCCAGGTCACCAGAGAGAAGAGATCAGTGTCTGCCCCTCCTCTCCCCTCACAAGGAAGTTGTAACTGCACTGAGGTCTCCCCTCAGTCTCCTCCAGGCTGAAGAGACCAAGTGACCTCAGCCATTCCTCACACAGCTTCCCCTCAAGGCCCTGCACCATTCTTGTTCCCCTCCTTAGATGCTCTCTAATGGCTTAATATCTTTTTTATCGTGGCACCCCAAACTGCCCCAGCACTTGAGGTGAGGCTGCCCCAGGTCAGAGCAGAGCAGGACAATTCCCTCCCTTGCCCGGCTGGCGATGCTGTGCCTGATGTCCCCAGGACAGGGCTGTCCCTCCTGGCTGCCAGGGCTCTGCTGACTTGTGTTCACCTTGCCATGGACCAGGACCCCCAGGTTCCCTTCCCCAGCGCTGCTCTCCAGCCTCTCATTCCAAATGTTCAAATAGTAATGACAATAATAATAACAATAATAATAAATTTAGGAGTATAGTTCATTCAAATGACTGAAAAATGCAACTCAACACTAATCACATTTTTAACTGAAGCCATTTTTGGTTAATAAAACAGTTTCTGCTGAACAAGAATGTAGCAGAACATTACAAAATATTTAACACTTTTTCTTAGTATACATTCATCCCCTTCCAAACCCCTCCAAATCACTACTAAATGTTTTATTTTGTTTTTTATTTAGAATCTGAGAAATTTCAATTTTTGATCTAGGGAACAGACCTTCCAAAGACAAAAGAAAGACACTTTTCATTCAAATAATATGATGAATTATTGATTATCTCCTGTGTCTTGATAGCTTTCATTCTTGACAAAATTAAAAAACAAAACTTGTGAGCCAAAATGCCTGAAAGGAATTGTTGACACAATCTCAGTTCCAGCTACAGATGTCTGCAGCACAAATGAAAGTGAGAAATGAATATAGGCAAATGACTTCAAACTGCCCATTAATCATTACTTATCTTGAGTAGACTTCTTAAGAGGTCCAACTCCCTTACTGATGTCTGTCTGATGGAAGCTGAACTTTGCCTCTGCTCAGAAACCCTCAGTGATGCATAACAAGGAAGGTGCAATTGTTGTGTAAACGAAAAGATGAGACTGGAGCTTAGTACCATGCACTGATCAGAGCTTCTAAACTCGGAGTTAATTAAATCCCAATTATTTGCAGCACAAAGAAGAAAACAAAAGTGTTAAGCCATCATCTGCAAGCCAATCACATCACCAAAACAGAAGTAGCTGTAGCAACACAGCAAGAGGAAACACATTATAAAGGCAAAGCAGGGGCTGCTTCCTGTCAAATCTACTGTACTTGTTTCTAATCAAGCAGTGGTGAGCATCATTTAGAGCCCCATCTGTGCCTCATATTGTGTCAAGGAAATGGAGTGTGGAGAGTGCCATTAAAGCTCATGAGTCTTTAAGAGAGAATTCAGGTTTGCAGGCACTGGTGTACCTGGTACATCCCTTGGATCATTGATGGTTGAAAGGCATTGCATTTGGATGTCTTGTTTGGCTGGCTCAGAGGAATCTCTCTTTCTGGTGGTACAGCTGGCAGAACTCAAACCTTTTCATTGTCAAAATATCTCCTGTTCATGAACCACAAATCGCTCTGCTACAGCTGACAGAATTCACCATGAGATAAGTGATGAAGTTTGAAAGGTCTCTTAACATATGACCTAACCTAACCTTAACATATGACCTAAGAGAATGACTGCTGAGAGTCAAGTTTCGACATTTTTCTAGCTCAGACAATAGACAGCATAAGGGACAGAGGGGGAAACAGCAATGGTGCATTACATTTTAAACATTACAGTTGGGAGTGCTTACAAAATCTAGTTATGGAGCCAAGTGAGAAAAGGACCTTGAATAATGCCAAAAAACCATTACTGTCAGAGTTTGCCATTTTTGGTTTTCAAATTTTATTTACTGTTCATTAAAAGGAAAACAGTGGCTGAACATTCTATAAACCTCATCAAAAATTGCTGATGAGGTTGGCATGGAACAGGGAAGGAAATTATTCTATCAAGCGGGAAAAATTTGAACATATCAAAACTTTTGCTGCATTCTCCAATATGTAGATAGACTCTTTGATTTTATGTAATTAAGATAATTTTCCTTCAGTTTCTAGTAGACTAAAATTTGCTATGTGAATCAAGTGGAATATTAATTTCTCCATAACCTTCAGGCGCTTCATAAAAGAACTATTTACTTCAGAAAAATAATTATGTTTCTAAGGATAAGAAATTCCTTAACAGGAAAAAATATTCAAAGGAATTTTATGGAAAATGGCTATGTTTATGGACACAAGTTTTCATTTTGATAAATCAACATTTTTCAGCAGAACAAAACTAAAAAGGGGAAAATCTCCAGTCTTAATTCAAATTAAGAGATATTTTCATGGAGGTGGGGTCTTGAGAACAAACTGCAGGAATTTAGTGCAGAAATTAGTTTTGTTATGCAAAGAAAGTGTGAAACACATCAGTCGTATCTACTATTCTTAATGAGACTAATATTAGGTATTGTTTTTAAAAAAGTTTAATTGGGTCAAAGGTTGCTGACAAAGGTCATTAATTCCAGTCTTGTTAAATTCCCCAAATAACTCTGCTGGTCTGGACCTGAAGGCTGAGGCTCTGTACCAGCCTTCCCCTGGTGCGCAAACAACTTTTGGTGTAATAATATGGCTTCAGACACATTTTGAAGTAAGAACTCTACTTCAGCAAAACATGATTATAAAATCATACAGCTCAAAGACACTTCAGGTAACCATGTAATGCATACCTCTGCCCAAAGAAGTAATTCGTATCTATGGTGTTGTCTAAGATCTCCATCAATGGAAACTTCACAACCTTCTCCAGTTAAGAAACACCAAGACAGCTAATTTTTTCTTCCATTGACAGAGGGCTGCAAACATTATCATATTTGTTGTCTAATGTATGAAAAGAAAGATGCTATTTTACTTTTGTGGCCTGTATTTTATTCGGAAGAGCAATGAAGATCATGTTGCAAGTCTGGAACTTTAGAGGCAAGATTTTATCTTCTGGCTCAGACATGCCCTTTTCAATGTGGCAATTTTTTCCTCAGAAATATAATGAAAGCATTAACATCCTCTTCCACCAGAAAGAGTAAGAAGGAGAAAAATCTTCAAGGAGATGGACCGATTGCTGACAAATTTCCAGTAAAGTCACAAGGCTGCCTTCTTCTGTAAACTCAGTCTTCCTGTCCTCACTCATCATGCCAGGACAGTGTCAAGATCTCAAAATATCCTGTGAGATTCTTTGTTATTTGGGAACTCGGTTCTTTGGCCATAAAGAAGGCTGATTTTGGCCAAAGACTTCAAGATTTTCAGGATAATTCCCTACTAGCAAACCAAACTCACGGCAGCAGGAGCACAAACATTTTCCCATCACCATACCCACAACTTAACTGCTGGCAGGATTCCTGTTCTGGTTTGGACCCACACTCATGAGCGCTCTTCCTCACAATGCCCAGGCATGTGGGGAGAGATCTGATGGGCCAGAAACTGCTCTCGACAAGTATGTGACCAGCCAGTTTGGGAATTCAGACTCAGAGATGTAAACTTTACCAGAGCACTTATATGTCTGGAGAACAAGCACTGTGCCATTTTATTTACTGGTGGAGATGTAGTCACAGAGCTGGAGGCCGGGAGTAGTCCAACTTGACTCTAACCCAGCAGCAAGAAAACTGGCTGGGTTGCTGTAGCATATTACTCTCTTCTGACAGTTCTTGAGGTACTTTACTACCCTACATAGTCAGTCAGGAGAGAGAGGTACCTCAGAAACAGATGAGAAACAGTGTGAGCCTTAGCTGGGTTAACAGCTGTTAACATCAGGTTTAAGTTAAGTTACCAACTCACCTTTAATGTAAGTAGCAACTGTAGTTAGAAAAGGAGAAAATCAGAGCATAGCAATGTGCTTCAGCATGAGTGTTTCTAGCCCTGGTTCAGACCCAGACTGGCACGTTAGTTTTGAATTCTTCCACAATCAGAGATATTTCACTATAGATAAGCCTACAATAATGTGGATGTACTGCAGAAGCCTTCCACACAGAAGTCTTGCCAGCACCCTTATTACACCTGAGTGATACCAACTCAAATTCCTCCCTCCATATCAACTTTAAAAGCACTGCTTCATGGGGAAAGAAAGCCAGTCTCTCAGGTAACCAAATCCCAAAACACTCAGGTCTTTATAGGTTAAAACCAACACCTTGAACTCAGCCCAGAAATTTATTGGCAGCCATTGCAGATTTTGGAGACTGGGGGGTTTTATGTCCTCTCTGCATGATGCTCCACTTAATAAACAGGTGGTTGAATTGTGCACACTAGATTCAGTTGCCAAATGGCCTCAAGATGTAGCCTCACACGGAGTGCATTAGAGTAATCTAACCTTGTGGTAAGAGAAGTATGGATAACTTGAGCAGGGACCACATGTGACAGGAAAGGTTGTGCTCTTCTTGCCAAACACAGCAGGAAGGGAAAAAAACCCTCTTGGCTGGCTGCGTCTGCTACCACAGAATCAACAAGCTGCCCAAGATCTTCTGTGTGCTCCAGGACCCAAATGCTCAATGGGAAGCTGGACCTAAGTTCTGAAATAAGTTGCTTGGATTCTCCAGCACTCTGGAGCAGGAGTCTGGAAATTATGTGACACATTCACTTAAATTGAATAATGGAAGTTTTCATGACTAAATGTAAAATGAACGATGTAGCCTGTAATATAGTCCTTGAGTTATTTATTCTGATACTAAATGTAATTTTATGCTGTTCCTACAATTTCCATGTGGAATGTGCTTACTATTTTGAATTCATAAGAGCACAAGATCATCACTGAAGTGGGAATATGAGGTTTGGGAGAACGTGTGTGGGCTGCTGAGGATCAGGAGAATGGTGGTGTGAAGTGTGGCATTGCAGCACTAAAAGTCCATTCCTGCTAAATCAGCCATCAATGAAACAGATAAAAAATGTAAATATCTTAACTGTCACTTGTGTTCTCCAGCAAATTCTAAGTGAAGGGACTGTGTTGAAAGTTAACATTGCATTGGTGCATTTCTTCAACATTTTCCTCACTGCCGGGAAGCTGAAATCAGTACCTTAACACTATAACACAGATCTAGGGTGGTGGGAAAAATTCAAATTCTTCAGCAAATGATCTCAGCTAAAGAAGAATGAGATGACTAAACCCTAGACTATAATAAAATCAATCAGTTGATTGGCAGTATTGGAAGGGTAAAAAACTGAAATAAAGGGAGTCCTTACTTTACCTTGCCCAGCTCTTTGACAGTTTTTTAAAAATTCTACTTCATTTCATTCTCATGTATGTGTTAACTTCTAATAGTAGCTTTCACTGGATTCTGTCCATTCTAGTTAAACAAGGACGTTAAAAGAAGTAGATTTCTATCAAACGCAAATTTAAGCAGACATTGTGTTATCATTGCAACTGTTTTAGCTGGTGTCATTTTTTTCCGGTTGTGTCTGTTGTTTTCAGGGATACAAACAGTTGCTCAAAAACTTATTAAAAAAGCAAGCTTCCTCATTCCCAAATCAGAGGGAATATTCACCAAAGTATCTGCACAATGTAGGAACATACATTTCTCCTGCTTATGCAGTGTAAGTACCCTGATGCCTGTGTCCTATTGTCTTTACTGCAGTGTTTTATATAGTTTATATTGTAGAAAATAGACATACACAATGTAGTCTTTCTTCTGTTTTCATCAAAGTACACTGAAAAGGAAGGCTGTGGTAAAAAACTTCACATAAAGTCTTAATAAGTTACTGATACTGCCAAATAACTGATTTTAGCCACAAGGAAAACGAAGAATGGCTAACGCCCAGGTCTCTGTTTCATCACAACACTATTTATTCAAGGAACCTGTTATAGGTGCTGTAATAGGTGCTATTATAGGTTCACTCCACCTGAGAAAGCTCGTCTTTTGAAACAAGGCTATTTTAGGACCACTGAAGGATTGTTCAACTTCTGTACCTGATCTTGGTGGGGATAGGGGCTGATATTGAGAGGGGGCTAACTGCACGGCACTTTGATAAACTCAGTTTATTATTTTATTAGCTTAAGCATTGCAGTGAAAACAGGATTTGCATGTAATTTTTATTATAATTTGGTTTCCCGTTCAGGCTAAAATAGCTTTTGAAACTGTAGTTTATCCACTCATGAACTAGAACGAGGTCTTGTAAAACTGTGCGGGGTTTACGCTACTTTCCCTTATTTGAAACATGTGCAGAAGCTTATGGTTGTGATCTTGGATTAATACTGTTATAGGCTGGGTTAAATCTAGTTGGAACTGCTGGGTGTGACCGTCACTCTTCATTTAAGATAGCAGAAACAGGCTTATTTATGATGTGATAGCAGTATTCGAGCTGAAACAAAGGCACGCCCAAGACCACTAAGGAATTCAAATTATCTTGGAGGATGGCTTTGCTGGCTGTTTTTTAGAAGGGTATTTGTGTACATGTGTTTGAATGTCAGAGAGAAACAGAAAGAAACAAAGTGCAGAGAAACTCGCGCTATGAATCCTTTCATGGCAAAATCAGGGTGAAAGATTTCCATTTCCCTCCTCTCTTTTCTGCATGCTCTCCTTTTCATCAGCTATCTATTTTTGCTACTGAACCTGCTTATGTGGCTGTTTTCTCAGGCACATCTGTAAATTAGCTTACTTTAAAGAAAAAAAGTATTTATTTATCTTCCATCCTGCAACCAAATAATTTCCCTGGTTGAGAGCATTGCCACAGAAACAGTTGCTTTGCCACAAAGGGAATTTGTACCAGGGTCAGAGGGAGCAGACAATTGGACAAGCTGCAGCAGACCAGAAGGTTTAGGTTGGAAACCTTGGCCTAAAAAAATTGTAGACAGATAGAGTCTTTACAGGAACTCAGATTTTCATCAAAAATACTGAACCAGTATCTTGGTCTAATGTGACTTTTCATTCAAATAACAAGAGGTAACATATACATACCACAGGAAATTCCAAATATTATTTCTGCTCTGCTATTGGTGAGCACTATCAGGACCCATGGAGAATTTCCATTAGGGAATAGGAGGAAACTTTGTGGCAGAAATGTCCTCTTTGCTCTAATCTGTATTGGTCACTCTAAATTTGCTACCGCACCTCTCACAAGAACCCTGTGTGCTCACTGAATCAAGAATCACAGAATCACAGAATCACAGAATGGCTGGGGTTGGAAGGGACCTCTGGAGACCTCCAACTCCCCTGTTAAAGCAGTGTCACCTAGGGCAGGTTGCACAGGATTGTGTCCAAGTGGGTTTTGAATATCTCCAAGGAAGACATGGGCAGTTTTACATTATAGTAGAGATTTGTTTCAGATAATTGTCCATTTAGACATCTATCACTCTGGATTTGCATTTTCTGCAAGCATTCTGGAGGAAAATGTTGTACCAAATAAGTATGCGCAACCACAGCCAACCTCAAAACTGGGCATGCATCCATATCATGGGGTAAAGGATTGGGAATGTACCTCAGAAAAAAAAACATTGATAGAGTAGAACTATTAGTTTTACACATTAGAGTGTGAGATGATATGGTATAATTAACTACATTGACTCAAAAAATATACAATAAATCTTCCTCAAATTACTTTTATTTCAACTAGAATAAACTTAGAAAAACATAATGCTTACCAGGGACAGAGGAAACACAAGTCAAACTTTGCAAGTAATTTCAGTGATCAATTAACTCAAAAAGGACTAAAATTTCCACCATGTTTCAAGATTGAATTTGTGTTTATTTTCAGTCAGCAGTCCTGATAAGATGAAGAGCCTTTGCTATTAATTGTCAGTTCATCCAGTCATGTCAAACTTGATTCCTGTGAGCAACCTCATTCACAGATAACACAGGTGGAGTGGGGTCCCCAAGACTCAGCTCTAAAATATCTTTCACCATCCTACAACTTTATGTCAAAGTTCTTTCTACCTCCACAATTTTCTACAGGAGTTAAGTTCAACTCAAAGCACAGCATCCTGGTAGTGGTTCCCATCACCACATCTAGGGCTAACATAACATCCCCTAGCTTCCTCCAGATTCCTCTCCTCATATATATAAGAACTGTATTATCTTTTTTGTTTCAGTGCTATACTAAGGATTTGAACTCAGCTGTTTATCCTTTACACCTCACAAGCCATTTGCAGAAATAGTTCTTCCCTGGTCTGGAAATACAATCTGTTTCTACTGAAAACAATTTCAGTTGCCTGCAGCTGACCACAGAAAGCAAATTATTCAAAGTAACTGATTAATTGTCTTTTCTATTAAGCATTCTTTCCTAGCTATGTAATCTCTAAAGATATATAACAATTTTCTGTTTTCCTCCAGTCAATCAATAAAAACTTTAAGTAGTGGATGACCATTAATTAAAGCTTAAATAAAACTACTTCATCAGAGGTGCCTCACAAGTGATTTCTTGTTCACAATTCAACAAGAGTACTTAGCCAGTGTTTCATTTAATGGATTAATACTCTGAATCTACCACATATCTGTTTCTTGGTCAAAGTAAAAGAAAATGCCAAGTCAGATATCCTACAGAAATCTACATCAACATTACTATCACTGAATGTTTAATTTCATCAAAGATATGAAAGTACAGACATGAAAAGAACATCACACAGAAAAATATGTGTTTTTGTTAATTTTTCATTTTGATATTCATTATGCTGTTCTTTAATTCTTAATTAAAGATTAAATTACAAACATGCATTGCATTATTCTGCCAGGGACTAATGCCAAAGCTGACATTCTTATCATTAAACTTTCACACTGTTACCTCAGCTGTAGCCTCCTTTTACACCTCTGCAGTTTCTTCAGTGTTTCAAATACCTCGTGTTTCCTCTCTTCCCACTTGCAGATGTGAGAATCCTCACCTAGTGATTTATCAGCCTCCTGCTTTGCTCTAGAACTGGAAATGTTTTCATCCGTCCCCTTTGATAAGAATGTCTCCTCCCACTCTGTCCTGAATAAAAAGCAGGAATACCCATTGAATGCTGCGTCCTTTGTGTCATTAGTAGCAGCTGGAAAAGTATTTCCAACTACATGATGGCATGGACACTCACAGGTTTTCCTTGGTGCTATTACTCTTCTCTGGTTCAGCAGAGTGTTTCTCCTCTCATTCTTTATCTTCTTTCATAATTTTTGCCACAGTTCCTTGTCTAATACTATGCTTTGCTGCTGGTTTTCACTCTATTTCTCTTCCTTCAAGATGAATTTTAATTTTTATATCTGCTACCATTTCTCCTCTCTATTAGATTATTTTACTTTTGCACCATTAATATCTTATAATTCTAAGGCTGTGAATCTTGGATAAGAGGCACAACTTTTCTAAACACTTCCTGATTATCTCTTCTTTTTTGAACATTGTTTTCTACAGGTGATTTACATTCCCCATTCTTGTTGATTCTGTGAAATTAACTCTCCTGAAATGGATGTCTGTAGCCACATACTAAATGAAAGAGTGAATATTTACTTCAAGGCAGTTATTAGTTTTCACATCTAAAATTATTTGCTTTGTTTATGTCAATGAGAACCATGTAATTCCTTTTTGTTGACTGCAAGATTTTTTTCAATTGTTAAATCTTACTTTCAAAAAGTCTACTATTTAAACAAAAAATATCATGATTCCAGTAAAAGTATTAGAGTTCTCCGGGATAGTGCAGATTTTGTTTTTCTTTCCTGCCACAGAATAGATATGAACAAACCTATAACTCAGTTTGTAACGCGGATTGTGTACTACAGACTGTCATTTTCCTGTCAGGACATGGATTTAGTAACATTTAGTAGTACTTTTATTTTCATATGTGGCATAGAAACAGGTGGGTGGAGATCGCCACCTCCTTTTCGCTTTTGCTCACTAATCTATTTTAAGCAGATTATAACCCTTATTCCTACCCTAAAGCTGGGCTTCCTGGGCATTTGCTCCTTCTTCTAACAGAGTTTCAGCTGGGAAGACTGGAAGGGGAAGCAGGCGTTGTATATTTGCCTGGGATTTCCCTTGGGCTGATAGCTCTGAATAGCTGGACATCTCCAAGTCAGCAGAAGTCCATGGGGGGCTAACTGTGTGCCAGGTCCTTTATTTATAGGAAGGTCTGTAGTCACTCTATTACAGATTTGTCAGCCCAGCAGTTCTAGGAAGTATCTGTCTTTCCCAGGCAGCTGTGTGCATGTGGCCCTGAAATATCTGGGTGAGAACATTGGAAAAAGCAGAATTTGGTTGGAACAAAGTGTGCTCAGCCCAGCAGAGTGCTTCTGACAGTAAGGGAAGGCTGGGGAAAATAGAACAAACAGGGCGACACGAAGTGCTCTTTGCCCAGCAAGCATCCTTCAGTTCCAGCAATGACAGAATTAGGAGCTTACCAAATTAGAGGCAACATCTCTGTGTTTAATAACCCTTGCAGTAACTCTCTTCAGTGGATGAGCCTCACCAGATTTTGAGCTCCTCTTGTCCTTTGGCATATCTAGCATCCTATGACAGTGAGTTCCGCTCTTACATTGTAAGCAATGTGAAAAACACTTGTCTTGAAACTCTTACCTAATACTTTCATCTGATACTTCTATTTTTGAAATACAAATGAAAATAATTCCTCTTCTAGTGAAAAAATTGTTTTATGCACATAAATTTCACACAGAACATGATTTTATATCCTCTCAGCTGAGTTTTTTCTAGTTTCTGTTTCATTATACGATTAATGTTCTATATCTCTGATCACTTCTGATGCTTTCCTTTGTATTTTCCATCGTTTTCTTATGGATTTTGGTGGATGCAGGACCAGACCTAATTTTTTCAGTGATATGACAAAGCTTAGTGTCTTATCTTGAGTGCCACAATTTCATTTTAAATAAATTGTGGTTTGGTCCCACTCTCCCTTTAGCAGTTGACTTGATATTCTCCTGACTCACCTGAAAATCACATCCTCTCCGTTTAATCCTTTCCTTCTATGCACACAGATCCTCTTTGTCCTTTCCATAACCAGCTTCACTTTTAGCTCTAACAACAGCACTGAGACTGAACTGAAAGCAGTGGCTGGGCCTGACTGACGGCAGCCAGAGCCATTCACATGGGTTGTCCTTTCTAGAAACAGGATTTGCAGATGCTTGGGTTGGTTCTGAAGAGAAGTAGCACAAACCCAGCAAAGCTTTTCTCTCTGGGCTTTATGCCACAACTTTTTGTAATGGGATCCCCTTCAGGAGAAACCACTACCGAGAATTCGGATTCAATAGAGCCTTTCTGATGTGGCTGTTGCCAAAGAACTGCAGTACACTTTGCATTCAGGTTTTGAAACATTTTACATTAATTCTCACCCCAGTGATTTTGACTTACTCATAATCAAGACCACCATAGAGAAACAGTGATCAATAAGTGAAATGTGTGCCTGGAAAGCTTTGTATTATTCACCTCATGCTGTGGGTAAATTCCAGGTCAGATAATTACATTCCACCCACCATAAATTCTCCCTATGAGTCCACATGGGTAGGTGTTGAGGGACAAAATCAGGCCAATGATTTAGGTAATTATTTACTTAAACCTCAACCAAATAGATGAACCAGGTTGGGAAAGCAGTTATGTAGATTATCCACAAATTTCACTATTTGGTGCAAGGTTATACACATCACATGCATTTTAGATCAAAGGCACTTCAAATAAAAGCAAAATTAGACAGGTATTATTCTCATTCATACTAACTGACAAAACAGTTTCATTCATTCTGCAAGACCAATTGTGTTTTCTCCTCCCTTTCAGATTTTTTTCCTGCAAAAATTTTCTCAAACTGACTCTGTCAGTACCAATTTATCCTGTAACATATAGTGGATTTCCAGTTCTCAGGGACCTATGTTGACTCCCAACTGGTGCCTAATGCAATTATCATTCATTCTATTTGAATATTCACATTAAAAAGGTGTATTTTTTCATAACAGTTTTGCATATGTTCTGCATTAACATTCCAGTGCTGCTCAGTAAAAAGAGTTGGCCATCTGCCCACTTTTTAAAGTAAATTTTTGGTTTACTATTTTTTAAATTTGGATTTCTAATTATAGTTAGCTCTTCATAAATAGTTTAGCAGAGCTGGAGAGAGTGTTAAGCACTGCATTTCCGAACCTTTCCTCCCTAATAAGTAACTGTAACCTGGCTCTGACACCTCCACAATCCAATATATTTTTGTAATTTCCTCTTCTTTGTTCTGGAGACTTCCCTAAACTTGCTAAGGGGAAACATCCCTCTTGCCATTGACCCTGGCAGCAAACCATCACCCTTCCTGTTTGATGCCTCCCAACAAACCAGCTAGTGTCTTCAGCTGGACCTGTGGGCCATCAGCTGGAGGGCTGCAGGTACTATGTCATCAGAGAGCTATTCTTTGATGATGTGGTCAACCCTCCTTCAGTTTCTAGTAAGCCAGTCTTGGCAGGTTCGTCTTGCCAATGCGCCAGCTAATACAGCTGTAATTATAATTGAATCCACAAAGTTAGATTTAGTCTTCCAAGTCCATATATCACCCTTAGTTACTGCAGTTTTCTGCTACTTAAGCATATTTAATTTACAAACTACTGTTCACATTATATTTCCAGTGGCTTTTGAGATGTGTGGAAGGGTGTTGGTTCACATCAGAGGTACAAAAACTCGAGTAACCACACACATAAAAGAGAAAAAAAAAACCAGGGCAGACAATATGGAAGGATATAAATGCCTTATGCTATAACAATATTTCAAATGAACATACCACCATTCACAAGGGCACAGCTAAAACTGGGCAGCAGTCCTTGGGAGTGTCAAGCCAGATACCTCTCTACAATTCCAGCTCATTTTTCAGGATAAAAACTCCTCTTCCTATGGGTGACAGAGCCATGTGAAAGCACAGTACAATATGGTGATGAATCATAGCTTGAAGTTTTTTCTAGGACACAAATGCTTTGCTGTGACCAACAGAGAACTCTTAAAAGCCCCCAGAAGTCCCAAAATTATTTTTTACCAGGGTAGCTCCCTTCAAAGTTTGCGCTGAAATGCCCATTGAACAAACATGTTCCTCCTCACTCATAGCCTTCCTCAGATCATAAGGAGACAAGCCTTGATGCTGCTCTGCAACCCTTTCTGCCAAATCAGCAGCATGATTTCTCATCAGTTTATTTCGTGATCCCTATCCTTTCAAAGTACTGAGCTTGACTTTCCATGGTAAATAATTTTCCTGCATCCAAAAATCATCTAACCAGTATCTGTGTATCTTCATTCTTAAGCTTTTAAAAACGCTACTCATGTCATGGACAGATATAGAAGTATATTCATATATATAGATGTATATATTGTTTGTTTCCCTTCCATTTTCCAAAAATTTGTCTTTTATGAAGATGCATTCTGAAGATTTCTCTTGAAGAGGGACTTTCCCTTCATAAAGGTCTAGAAGGATTTTATTGTTTTCCAGAGTAGCAGAGTCATTCAATCATAAAACAAATTTTCAGGGAAAATTATTTGTGAGAGGAAAGGAAAGAGAAGAGGAAAAAAGAGGGTATATCTGAAAATCTCCATCAAAAATCTCTCTTGCACAAAATTCAACCAATTTGATTTCAGATACTTTGATATGTCCTCTCATTGCAGCTGATGTGCTTAAAATTCCTATCTACTTCTATATATGACACACACAGCCTGGATATTATTTCTTATTATGTCCTATGCCAGAGGACTTTGGTAAGAAGCCTTGTTATAGTTCTTCATGAAAAGTGTAATTTAACAAAGAGTAAATTTAACTAAAATGTAAGTTTAAATAAGTCTAATAGAGGAAAAATGGATATCAAAGGTAATCACATGAGGATTATGGAATTGTCTTTTTCCCCCCCCATTGTTCATGATTTCTTGTAAAAATATTTTCTGGCTATCTCAAATGCTAGTAGTAAGAGTGACAGAAATCTTCAAAGCATTTCACTAAGAAATCAGGTGGATAGAAAGAAGAGGAGAATACGATTGCAAATGATCAGCAGCTTTTCAAATTTTACAAGTCATTGTCAAAACCAAAGGAAATTCCAGCACCAAATTGCTGGTTGAAAAAGAAAAAAAAAAAAAAAGAAATATCTAATATATAAATATCAGAGATGGCATTGTAGGACTTACTTTACTTCTATCTGCAATACTGGAAAAGCATTTCAGAAAATAGATCTTTCTTTTAACAAAGGTAGTAAACCATGAAGATCATTTCTACTGCCGAGCTCATCCTGAGGGGACATGACAGCTAACGTGCTCTGTGAGGAAAAGCTAAAATAAAAGAGTTTTTTGCTTACGAAAAGAGAAGGTAAATAAACAGCTATACTGCAAGGCTTGTTGCTGGATTCTGAATTACAGATCTCAAAAGAAGCTAGAGTGAGTTTCTTTAGAATACCATACCAGGTTATGGCATTCCATTAATAAAAATATTTTATTCTGTATATTAATTATTAGACCAGATATCAACCAAAAAGTTTCGTTTAAAGCATCTGTAAAATAATTTCATGATTATGTTGTTGCCTGTCAGAAAATGCTTTAAACAATATTGTACGCAGTGATACAGGTAGCTGATACATGTGGTAGAGGACAAAAACGAGACATCCTGAGCTGCTTCTCTTTCCTTGTTCAGCATCTCAAAATCTTGAAGAAAACTTTGAAAAGGTTCTAGAGACAGCTGCTGAGTTAGTGTGTCATTACAAAGCAAATTTGCAAGTTTAATAATAGGTATGGAAGGAAAAAAGCAGTGCTAGGTTCAGGAACAGAGGCACACAGAGGAATGGAGCCTCAGCCCCTACATCTCAGAAGAGTAACGTGGAGGTATGAAGCTGCTGGGAATTCCTGTCATCCTCTGCTCTCCCACTCCTAATCTCCTGAACTGTTTTAATTTTGACATAAGCCTGCTTCTAGCATGTTCTTTCCATCAGTCTAAGGGACCGTGACAGCACCCAAATTTTAAAATGGTAACCTCAGGCACATTTTCCTCTCCCATCACTCTTTGGACATTACACTGCCCCTTGGCACATTCTTCATGCTGCAAATTCATGAGGGCCCATGGCTGAGAGTCCCACAGGGGCTGGGGCTATCCTTCAGTGCAAACTGAAATGCCCTGCTGGCCCCTCAGTCACTGAAAACAGATTGGGCTAGGAGCGAGAGTCTCAGGCTAAATATTTTGCTTTGAGATAACTCAGAAGGCATAGGACATGTTTGCAAGCACTGAGTATCAGCCTTTAGCAAAAGACCAACTTTGCATTCTACAGTCTGGCAACAGCATGTGAAGCTCTTTGCTGACTGGTCCATCCCTAACAAACTTTCTTTATCAAGTTTATGCACAATCTGGTTGTCCATTGTCTTAACCTTTTCCATTCTATATATTGCCTCAGCTGTGTAGATGTTAGCAGATTTGCAGTTTTTAGAGCAAATACGGGCACATTTCAAATAGTAAAAGATTTTCATCATTCCTGCTTTAAACTCTCATTCAACTGTGTCAGATACCAAGTTGTTGTTCTGAAGATTTTTCTTTAGCATGTGTGTGACTTACTTGATCTGGCTTTGTAACAGATGAAGTGCACTTATAAACCTCAATACCTGAGCAACTGTAATGTCTTAGCAATTTCATAATGAAATTCATATGGAATTTAGCAACCCAAGCCAGATTTGTGTCAGAATCTTTAACATGTTCCAGTTGCATGAAATACTAATTAAAGGCACTCATTGTTAACTGATATAAATAGTCCCCACTTAGCCCATTATAGGTATGGGTTGTAAAACAAACAATTATGTGACAGATGATACATGTTAACACAGAGAAATTCTGTAATGACATTTCTGTAACACTGTAACCTCTTCAACCACCATGTGTTCCACATTACAGGCTAAAGGGGGTGCTGATTGCAAAGGTGACGTACTTTCCAGTTTGTGACTTTTCTTCTAAGAATAGAAATGCCTTAGAGCACCTCCAAATGATTTACATTACAAATTTAGCTCAGGCAATGAAATCATTAATGCAAGCTTGATTTTAATTGCGGCATGTGTTTGCTATTCCATGCACCAGTGCCAAAGAGTTGACTGTGCCTCCCCACCAACCACCACCCTACCCAGAAACTGCCTCGGTAATCCAAGCAAACAATTGTTTCCTATTTACCATTTCTTTCATCCAATATCTATTTTCCCATCACTCTGTACTAGGAATAAGGTGATTTGGAAATCAGGAAAACAGGAAAATTACTTTGGAATGTTTTTGGGTTGTTTTGTTTTGGTTTTTTTTAATGTGTCATCAAAACTTCAAGCTAATCATGGGATAGAAGCAATCTCCTGGCATTTGGATAAGATACAGAAATTATTCAATTAGTAAAAAATGGTTTCTGCCTTTCCACTAGCCAACATATTCCTGTAACATTAGAAGCAGGTGGCCTCCTTACTCAAAGCACAAACACGCAGAAGTTGCCTAGTGCATTTGCCCTGCCAAAAAATATGTATTTTCACATCTGTGAACTTACAATCCTGTGTTTAACCCTTGCAACTACAGAGTTTCCAAAGCAGCAGAAGAAGAAATGACCAAGGTACGTCTCCAGGGAGACAGCAAATGAAGGACAGGTGGCCACAGTCCGTGGACAGTACTAGGAGTTATTTCAGCCATGACTTTCAAAAGCGACTACTGAAGATGTACACAGAGTAACTGACACTTATTTTTTTAGAAAAGCAAGACACTTATACCCATGTAAATGCCAGTTTAGGACTCAGAAAACTCCAATTCTGACATCTACTTCTAAAAAATGTGGGCCTTAGTGAACAAGACAAAACTACTTGTGAGCAGATATTTGTCTCCAAAGTGCTTTCTCAGAGACATGTATTTCACCAGGACCAATCCACCCTGAGCATGTACACGCACAAGGCAAAACCAAACTTTTGTTAGTATCATGATGATTGATTTGCTGCTGAAAGCGAAAAAGTTAAAGCATGAGAGAACAGATGATGCAAAACTTAAACATTAATGGAAATAACCTTGTCTTACATCACAGCTAGAAATTGGCTTGGATGGAAACCCTGGAGCTCTTTAGACTTGTCCTTGGAGGCACTTTTTATCTAGGTCTGGATCCAAACTTTTTGGCTTAGAGTTATCATCTGATAAAGTGTGGAAAGTCCTTTGTGACACCTCACCCGGACAGTGAGTTGGGAGTTTTCCAAGTCCACTGGGCTGTCCTCTATGATGGTTCAGGCTCCACCCATTCAGTTTAAGAAGAGACTAAAAAATAACGTCTAATTTCATGTCCAACAACCCAAAATTAAATAAATTAAGACACAGCCTGCGAAGGAACTGAAATATCTATATGTAAAATCAATACATAAAGATGTCTAAGCATTCTGGAAAGGTTGTGAGTAACACTAATATCTCAGAAGGTAATTAAAAAAAAAAGAGTAGGACTGTTAATCCCATTTTAACCCTTTTGCCAACCTCAAGCAGAATCACCTGTAATTTTACCTAGCATTCAGTGGTCTTAGCCCAGAATACACATTTGTTTCTGGAACATTTGAAGCCATTTGGATGGGACATTTGGATGATATTATTGTCCAAAAATGGGGATGTTGTCACTCTTTGGACATGTTCCTAACCCTTTTTTTGGTTTTTAGAACAAAAAAAATGATTTACCCTAGAACTGTCAAACTTGATTCAATGCTTGCTTGGCGAAGAGATATGCCTTTGGAGCCTGTTAGAGGGCTTAGGTGGGTAATTGTAAAGTTATTGTTAGTTTTTTCCACACTCATGGCATAGAGTACATGGCCAGCTCATGTTAATAAATACCTGTTGGGTACATGTGTGGTTTATAAAGGCTTGATTCAAAGCCCACAGAAGTCAATGAAAAGAGTGCTCTGGCTATAAACAGGCTTGGAGTCAGGCTGTAAATGTAAATGACAGGATGGAAGAGAATCTGTCATGGAGAAAGTAGAATGGGAGAATCACATCTCCTGCAACCCTCAGAGTCTTCAGGGGCAGACAGAGAATAGAGAAGATGGGAAGACATTCATTGTGGACATTGTGTACTACAGGGGTCACAGTATGAAAAGGGAATGGGATCCTGAGAAAGGGAAAATTCTAGGGTCACAGTGGGGTTAAAAATTATTTGAATTATAATAGCTAATGCTGATTAAATATGCCTGATTTTCTGCAACGTTGGAGAAAAGGAAAGGAAGGAAAAGGAAGGGGAAGGAAGGAAGGAAGGAAGGAAAAGAAAGAAAAAGAAAGAAAGAAAGAGAGAAGGAAGGAAAGAAAGAAAGAAAGAAAGAAAAATTTATATGAAGTCTTATCATTATGTTAGTAATATAAAGGTGTTCAATTGCTCTTGAGCAATATAGAAGCATTTCCCACGCTGGACCTATCTCATATGAGTGCACATGTGGATGTGGGGTTTGCTGGATAATTGCAACACCCATCTCTGGAAGGAAATGAGCTGCAGCAGCACATCACCCTCCAATCCACCTGCCTGCCTAGCCCAGCTTCATCCTGCTTAGCACTGGAGTCCCGGGAGCCCCTGTCATCACCTGCCTGAGAACTATTCCCAGGGTCTCCTTCCTTCAGCTCTCAGAGGCATTCCTATGCATCTCATGGGTCCCGACAGCTGGGACGGTCAGGAAGTGTACCTGCCCATTCCTGACAATGCACATTTGCTCTGCTTTCAGGAACTAGACAAAGTCTGCTGAATCAGACTGTGAACTATTTTCACTGTAAAAGTAAAAATCTTTCTCATTCCATCTCTTTGCACAAAGCAGGAACACTTTTGCACAGTCTGTATATAAAGTCTAGCTCTTTGCATATCTTTTGAAAAGTATACATCTCTACTTATGGCTTAACACATAAAAAAAGTCTGCAATACCTCCCACTTTATTTGATGGCTTCATTTATTTACTTATTCTCTCTCTATTTTTGAATGCTTCTTTTAAAGTGGCAAGATTTCTACAATGATTTGCCTGAGCAAGTTTTTGTTTTGCTGTGGGAGTGTGAAATCCAGCAGTAGCTAGTTGGTAGTTTGCCACTCAAAGTTGAAAGTTCAATAGCCACCTGTGTCACATTTCTCCCTTTTTTGGAATGAAAGTGTGCTATAGGAAAGGTGTGTTAGCTTTTTCTTTTTTGGTAGGACTAAAAGTGGAAGGGAGCGTTGTCTGTGAGAAACTTATTTCCTCATGCAGCAAAGTAGCCAGCTGGCAGCCAGATGGCATCAAGCCAGGAGGTCAAAGGCCATTGGACAACTGTGTGGGATTTGTTTCTCACTCGATGTGTTTGGTTTTAAAATCATTTATTTCTGGAGTAAGTCATAGATATGGAAAGGGTTTTACCTAGGGGACGTTCGTTTCCCCATCCAGTTGAAACCACAAACAGACAGAAAGCTGGTCACTGGCCAAAGTGAAAGGCCAAAGGCAGATTGTCCCATATTTATCCTTTACTGGGTCAAAACTCAAAAGCTGGACGCTGATGGCAGTTCATAAATATTTCACTGCTCCAATCAACAAAGGAGATAGAAGGACATCGCATGTCAAGAAACTTGTTGACTCCTGCAGAGCAGATAGCCAGCTGGCATGAGCACTGCTATTGCCCTGTCTCAGAGCTGAAAGGCCAGAGTCAAATGGTGCCAGATTTGTTCTTGGTTTAGCTAAAATAACACTGGAATCATGTTTATGTTTTGATCTTGCTGTGGTGTGTTCTGTGATCCTCACTGGCTATGTGATCCTCACCTATTAGTAACAGAAGACTCTGAAATCCTCAGAGAGAAATTCTGCCTAAAGGTTTACAATCTCTGTTTCATTCAAGCTTCCCATTCATCTCATATTTTATCCTTTTTTGTGTTTGCAAGTGCTTTGGGAATCATCAAGAGATGCTTGTAACTTAGTGTATGGGATCTGATCCCACCCTCACAGCTCTGGAAAACAGTGGGTCAGGTTCTTTATAGGTATCAACAAGCAAAAATTCACTGAGATCAGTGAAAACAAACCCCCACACGCCATGCAGATAAGGTTTTCATCCTGACCAGCAGTTTTCATCCTTACACAGGAACTACGGCCCAGTCTTTTTATTCTGAAATAGTCAATGCATGCCTGTGGCACCCACTCCTGAATGCCTGGAAGGGTTAACACTTCAAACTTCTGCCCCTTGTTTGGAATGGGAGATAAATGGCCAAGAAAGAATCAGCTATACGCTTTCCAGGGAACATGCCAACAGACAATGTTCTGGCTCCTGGTGCTTGGGGTGGCTCACTGCCCAGCATCCAGTGGTCCAGAAACACACTGTTTTCACAATACCTGAAGCAGCACAGTTAAATTTAGATTCTGATCAGCCTGGCAGGCTGCCCACACAAAAATAAAGGGTTACAAGTATGCCAGTTGTTCCCTTGTCACCAGCACTAGCTTCTGGAAGGCAGCTCTCCTTCCAGAGAGCACAAATACTCTGAGGAGAAGGGTTGAGTAAGGCTGTGGGTTTTCAGTTACCCACGCAGAGGATCATGACAGAACAGATTTCCTTGGCCTCACACATGCTTTATAACCCTGTTCCAGGGCAACTCAGACGGTGACAGAAGGAACTTCCAAAGACTCTGTGGTGGTCCAGTTTCGTGTAACCTAAGAAGTCATGCTCTGCAGCTCTCTGCCCCAGCTCTCTGCCCAGAGGTTTCCTCCCCAGCAGCAGTGGTGGCAACAGAACAGTTGAAGTGTTTGGTTCCCCAGCAACTGCAGTTGACTGTCTGGTATATCAATTTGAGTCACAGTCGAGTTCAGTTTGTGTTAATGAGCCTGATGATCTGTGAACTCCGCTAGTGGCAAAGCGCTGTGCTGCTGCTGCTGCTGCTGCTGCTGCTGCTGCTGCTGGGGAGGGAGCAGCCCCAGCAGTGCTGCAGGTGGGCAGGTAGGAGAGGAGAGGTCAAATCTGACTTGGTGCAGAGGACATAGCTCTCTCTGACTTCGTCAAGGTCCCGTTTATTTCTATTTACTGAGAGCAAATACAGAGAAAGCAAGCAGAAGGGAGATAGATGTAGGTGTGAGTATTCCTGTTCTTGCTGGCCAGAAAAGCTGCATGGAAACATGCCTGGGAACAAACTGATTCACACAGAGGCTGAAGTAAAGGACAGAGGAAGAGAATGCTGCATAGAAAGCTGTAATTCACTTTTGCCAGCTCCTATTCTTTGGTCTGCTCTCAGCACAGGTTATAGCACCTTTCAGTTTATCCTACTTTAAACTTTTTAATGCTTTTTTTTAACAACAAGCTTTGAAATGGACAAAATGCTATGTGTCCTCTCAATTCTGACCTGTTAAGTCCCCATCTGATTGAGCTTTTGTAAGTATCCTATCTAAAAGCAAAGTAGTATCTCCAATTTTTAATACCTTATTGACCTGGAAGATGTGATTTGAGTCATCTCTAGGGCCAAGAAAGAGCACAGCTACTGAAGGCTGTTAATGTCAGAGGAGTTATGAAACTCAGACTTTCAACAGATACAAAGATTCAAAATACATTGATATTAATGCAAATGATAGCAGCTAAGCTTCTCCTCAGAGGTCAGTGGGAATCAGGTCTTTGTCTAAACAATGGACAGCAACTACAGAGCATAACAAAAGTGGGACACTTAAGTAACTCAGTCCCTACAGATATTTAGGACAAGTAAATTGATTGATTCATGGGCTGATGTCCCCACTTCAGAAAATATTTATGCTTCTTGAATTTCTTTGCACTCAGTATTGAATTTTTCATCAGAGAAATGTAATAAAAGATTCTTCCTGTGGCAGGTACTATGCGTAACTGTGATAAATCAGTAAATGTAAGGAATTCTTGAGAACAGGAAGCAATACTACTGGAGGCTAAAGTGTCTGTTAGAGATTCAAGTGTTAGCATAAGATTTATATTTATGAGTTGCCACAAATTATTCTGAAAAACCACTAGACACGACCTCCTCTGTGGTGCCTGAAACTCCATCAGCTCTGGGACTGCACTGAGACATCGGCTTGGACTGTAATCCAGGAATAAAAATTGTGGCTTGGATCTATGTGTACCAAGAAGGACCAACTCTTGTGCATTTGTGAGTGAATGGTGCATACATTTTACTTGTCTGTGTCTTCCTCACACTGTCTGCTATCTCTGTCAGCTTCCTCACTCTATCCCCTGGCATGAATTCACAGCACAATTTCACATCATTTAGATCTCCAAAAGCTGATATTACATTTTTAGTTGAACTTGGTTTTTTATAAATAGGAACAAAAACTTTTGTTTTATAGGCTGGAAACCACAGCTGCAAGCTGAAAGACTGCATGCTACCTGAACTTTGGTTACTAACCAGTTAAAATAGATATTTGCTCCTTCTGCATCTACTTACGTTTTCTCTCTATTAGCTAATGTGTATTGATGGAATCTCATCAGCTCTTTCATGACCATTTTGAGATGTGTCCTTGCCAAAAGTGCTAAACTGCAGTCTTACTCTCCAAATCAATGTATAGCTGAGCTAAAAATGTCATGTGTTGGCTTTAAAACAAAGCAAAAATAAAAATCGAGTTTTGCTGCTGCATTCATTTCACATCTCAGGATAACTTCTATAAAGGGTATAGGCCAGATTCTTAGCACATTGAAAACGGCATAGGTCCACTGATTCCCATGAAGCTACATTGATTTACAGCAGCTGAGAATCTGGCCTAAAAGGCCCAGGGCTATATATCTATCTTATGTTGTGTTAAAGTCCCTTGACCTCTTACTTGATTGCCTTGCTCCAGTGTGTGATGCTAGTGTAGGTAAATTATACCTCTGCTGGCCACTGAGCTTGCTGTTCTAGCAACATTAATAACCTCAAGGCTTCCAATTTTCTTACCAATGCTTACTAGACCTCCTGTGCAAGCCTCTGGGGTTGCTCTGACAATAATCCCAATATATATTGTTTTGAATGAAAATAAACTTTATTGCAACTTGTGCTGGAGGCAGACCCATGAGCCTGTGCTCTAGAATGCCTACGAGGCAGCTGTGTAATCATTAGCAATACTGTGGGGAACAGCACTAGGATCAGTTCAGAAGGGTTCCTCATCCAGCTGGGACTATAATTTACAGTGCCACCATCACTACAATAACAAGGTAGCATAGGGAAAACACTCTGGAAAGGGTGGCAGTGAAATTCAGCCATCGCAAGGTGTGGTCTTTGGGGCAAAACCTTTAATTGGCAGACGGCTCACTAACTATTCTGGTAACCTCAGACTTTCACCTTTCATTAAATCTAAATCTACAACCAAAATGGACTTGAAAAAGCACATAGAAATGGCTAGCAATCAATGTCACATTTTTCCATGCAAAACCAGAGAGACTTTGGTGTCCTGGGCCCCTTTTTCTTGCCCTTCTGCCCTACCATCCTACTCACTACACCACCCTGGACTTGCAGTTGTCCCTCCTGCACAGCCAAAGAAGCAATAGAGACAATAACAACCTAACAGGTTTTGCTTCTGTTTGGCATCCAGCTCACCCTGCCTTTTTCTTTTACCTTATTTTTATATGGCACATATGATTTAGATCTATAAAGTTTTATTATAACTAGAGTCAATTCATACAGGTCACTACTGGTCACTTTTATCAAAAACTGAGTTATAGACGAATTTTACAACCAAGGTCGTGGTGTTGGAGAGGCCCCAGTTTGAGTTTGAAATCTCATGTGATCACGTGGCGCAGTAGATGTAGTAGACTGGATGAACACAACCCACAGAGAAGGGCCTTCTCTTTCTGCAGATGTGCTCTCTCTGCATTCACTGTTAGTCTAACCCCCACTCCCATTTGGGCAGATAATTAGCTGAAATAAAAATTTTCATTTTTGAAAACTGTGAGCCCTTTCATCTCTCTGTCTTCCTAAAATCCACCTGAATGTCGAATACAGCAAAGGCAAAGACTGCGGGGCTTGAATGAAGGGCTGCTGCTTTCAATCAAAGGTTAAAACAGCATAACTTGCTTTTCATATTATTCATCTCTTTTTGTTGTTGTTTTTGTTAAAAAATCCTCCACAAGGTTCTGAACTCTCCTGTGACCCCTAGAGCAGTCATGACCCTTGTGCAGAGCACTGCCAACATCCAGGAAAAGTCAAGACAGAAGAAACAGGAACACACAAATATGCAGTTCAAGTATTAAGACATGCATAAGATGTCTTGAAAATGTCACCCACCTCTGCCACTAGCACTAGAGATGCCTACTTACATGATTAATTTTAGGTGTCTCTCTGCTGTTTTCATGGGCTGACAGCACACAATGGTGAGCAGCTCTGGTTAGGACCTTGAGAATGATCCTCGGAGCATTGCCTCCTCTGCCAGAAGAAGGCAGCAAGTGCTGCTAACAAAAGATGTTGACAGCGCTACTGTCTTAGCTTCAGTTTCAAAAGCCAACACAGTACTTCAGTAGGTGGTTACAAAAAATCCTGGAAAGGCCTCTGCCTTGCAGGCCTCTGGAGTTGAAGAGTGCCTGCTCTGATGGTAAAAATATCAGGTAGAACACCACTGGAATCCTTTATTGTATAGTTGAGAACCTCAATGAATGTAACATATTCTCCCTATTCTTCCTAGCACCAGAAACGGAGGTAGGAAAGGAGCCCATACTAAAAATAAGTGCACTGCTAGACAAAACAAGGTTTCTAGAAGAATATTCTGTAAAACTGTATCTAAATAATTTATTTTAAATCAGTTAATCAAATTTTGTTTCTCATTTGCTTCATGTCTTGTTCATGCTGCTTCATTGAACTGCATTCCTGGTTTGCTTAGTCTATGGAATTACCTCAGTTACATTTCAGATTTAGTGCATTTGCATGGTCTCTGAACTGATCACAAAAGGCCAGTGGTACTTACATGCTTTGTAAAGCACTGAGACATCTGAACATCTGCCAAGGCAATGACAACATGGGATATGGAATTACAAGTGTGAGCGCTGGTCTTGTTCTGCCCTGACCTGCTCATTGGCTTTGCCAAAACCATTTGACCATTCCAGATTTCAGTTTACATAGCTAAAAAAAGAAATTCTGGGTTTGGGTTTATTTTCTTAGATAAATAAATAAACCAACCAAACCAACAGCAAAACCCCAAAACAAAACTCTAAAGCAGTTCTAGATTAAGCTGGAGCTATTGGCTTCAGTGAACGGATTGGTGAGAATCTACAGTTCATTGATGCTGGACAACCTCAGATTTATTCATGATCAGTTCTCTAGCTTTAAAATTGGAGGCCAGATGATTAATTTTGATACTGGAAACAGGATTGACTGGATCATCAAGAGACCATGGTAAAGGACATTGACAACCATATATTATAATGGTTTTGTAATTGACAATGTAATTAAATGCTAAAATGCAACTTTCACAAGCTTTCACAATTACAAAGGTCACAATGAGGATTGTCTAAAATTTCTCAGGTATGTGAAGCCAGAGGTTTTCACATCAATGATAAGGTCTTAAGCCCTTCAGGAACAAGGAAAGAGTTTCCATACAGATCTTCTCATCATACTCCTTTGGAAATGCATCATACTCAGAAAAAGCCACAAACAGAATTCATTACTAAAACACTGTCATCAGCCTTGAGGGGATCCATGGGGAAATGTGGCATCCCAGCTTGTCAAAGAGAATTTCCAGGAAATGTTATTTCCAGGCAATGTCATAACCAAAACTTCGAACACGAGAGAAGATTGTACTTATTTGACACTATTTTGTTCATTGTTAACTGATCAAGAGAAGACAAGTAAATCTTATATTGTTCTGATTACTTCAGCTCTAATTCTGTTTGTGATAAGGATCTGAAAACTGATGCTAAGCTCATTACAATGTTAAAAACAACACTTTTTAGTCAAGGCAAAGCTTGGAGAAATGTTTTGCCAGCTAGTGGAAAAGCAGCCTATAGGATCTGAATTATGAAACCAATGTCTACTTGGCCCTGCAGAGTTTCTTCCTTTCTCACTTGAGTTTTTCATTAGCCCAGCTTTTTTCTAGTTGAGTCTGATTGGTTTTTTTATGGCGTGGGTCTACTCACACATAAAAGTGGGAAGTGATATAGTCTTGCTTTTGCCTGCTGAAGTATGAGATAAGGTACTGTTTGGTGAGTTTGTCTTTCATTTTGCTTGGATTTTGAAGTAATTTTCTACAGTTTCTACCTTGACATGCAGTTAACAGGTGTTTACATCCAGTGTACAGGTTTCTAAAATGGATCAGTTTATGCATCCATGTATGTGACAGAGAATATAAATAGAGTATTGCAAATGAAACTCTGTGTAGTAGCCTGAAATGCAGCCAGATGAAACCTCAAAAAGGACAACTTTTGATTTTGCCATTTCCCAGGATCAAGCCAGTCATCTCTCCCTGTGGGCTGGTATTCAGGTGGATAATGATGATAATCATGGTTATCTATTGCAACCACTGGTTTCTCCAAACTCTGTCTAGAAAATTTATTTTGGACAATGCCTATATTTTGTTTTTTCTTGAAAATGCATGGATATAATGAAGAACTGATGAGCATCTCACTTGCTACCTGACCTATTCCATGTCTAATCAAACTATGTGCTTTCTGAGAAGAAGTCTTCAAGGCAGATCCAATTCACATTGCTGAAACTTTTAGACAGAATAAAAACAATGCAAAATCACATTTGAAATAGAAATCCCACATCTACATATTTATCTCTTTAAAGTTTGGTGTTTACAAGTATCATGATACTCCACGGTTTCTCTCTTTCCACTTCATTTTATCACTTGTCTTTCAGCCTGTAATCTTAATTATGCCCCTGACTGAATCTTATAATTTCCTATGTTCCCCCCAGTAAGGAAACAATCCTGTCTGGGGAATCCTTATCTCCCTTGCTTAGAAGCTCATGGGTTCTCCAGAAACCCCAGCATGCATTTGTTAACTCTCAGCTATGGTCTCTTAGCTAAACTCGCTGCTTCTTTTCTCAGACAGATCCCTGCCTGTGCAAGTACTTTTCTCATTGCCCAGTCAGTGTGAATTCAGGCAGTTTAGTTTAAACAATAGTGGGAAAGAGCTAAAAGGTCTGTTTACACCAGTGTCAGCTGCAAGTGGAAAAGTGACCTTTTCTGCAGTCTGGCGCCTGTCTGTACAAGAACTCACCTTTTATTCCACTGCCTCTGGTCTAGCCTTCCACTTTCATGGCAAACATCAATCTTAGGACAACCACAACATCTAAGGTGAGACAGATGCTCATTAATGAGTAGACTGTTGTAAACCACACTGAAAAGAGGCGTGAAGGGGCACCCATGGCAGTAGTGACTGGACTCAGGTGGAAAGGGCAGGAAATCGGGGTCTGACTCTGTAAGAGCTTGTACTCCACCCTTCTTTGCGTCTCTCATGACCTCAGCTAATCTGTTTGATTTGACTCAACAATCCAACACACACTCTGACAGTCAGTGATCTGAACTCAAGGCAGCAAAAAAAGTGATAGCCATTTCCCAGCTGAGATTAGTCACTTGGAGTGGGATTCATCTTAACTGCTGTAAATGCCTACATCTCAACTTCCCTCTCTTTTTAGATAGTGAATAGATATTTTTAGTGTTATCTTCATCTCAGCATCATGGTGATACCTAGAATGGCTCCTGTAGTTCACGCTCCACAGGATGTCTACAGTGAAGGAAGATTAATTTGTCCTTGATATTGTAAACACCTTTTCATATTTTGTTGCATCAATAACTTGAGCTTTATGGTAGTGTATTAGCATGAACAGAATAGCAACGACTAGGTCTGAGTCATAGGTGTAAGACCGGGCTTCCACAGAAATGTGGTATCATTCTGAAGGCATTGAGCATTTTCTCATGAATGGAGTCAAGCAAAAAGGGAACTGTAGTAAGGCACAAGAGGGATATTGGAATGTTCCCTGCAAAGTGAGCTATTTATCAGACTAAGAAGAAAAACAATTAGCACACACTTTAATCTATAGCTCTACAATTCGTCTTGCTTAGATCAAGGCGTTACTCAAGTTGCTTTGGTGGATTTTGTTGTTGCCAAACTTGGGACACCAGCTGAGCAACTCAGCAGTGAAGACATAACCTTAATAAGTGAGATTTTTTGCTGCTGTAACCACAGCCCATTTTTTCCCCCACTTTTTATTATCATCTGTCTTGAATCATTTCCTTGTGAGGAACTTCAGCTACCAGCGCTAATGGTATTACATATGAGAACTGCCATTGACGCCAACACAAAGGAGAAGAAATACTTTTTTGTTAAAATATAAAAATTCCCAGGTCTGCTTGAGCAGGGCTACATTTGAAATTTATCTTACTCACTTTGTAACAAAAGTGACCTTGTGGACGTGTTTACCTTTAACAGAAATCTAAAACTAACACGTTTGGAACCTCAAGCAATAGCTGTAGCCAGGAGGTAAGGTAGGAAAGCAGGGTAAAGTTAAGCCTAATACCAGGATTAACAATAAAACACAATTGCTACGTGCTGTTTACTTGTTTTAACATCTGGAAGGGTTTGGGAGAGTTTAGAAAAAGGCTTGTTTAGTATCTGATTTGCACTCTGCCCCATTTTTGCTCACATGCTAGTTTACACAGTTTTTGGTTTACACAGTTCATTGTTGGCTCAATTATGTTTCTGTGCCTCATTTTTTTGAGCCCATGTGGGGTCTGTGTCTAGCAAGAGCTTCACAAGACATTCTGCACCCTAAACCCATTGCTCTCCTTCATCACATGGCAAAGGACAATGTCCAGCATGAGTTAATCCAGCATCACAGGTTATTTCTCCACTGCACGCCTCTTGCCAAAACAGCCCATTCTTTACACAAGACAAGACTAAAGAAGGAAAGAAATGTGTCCTAGCAAACAGTGAGATGAATTCCTGACTGCAAAATTGGAAACAAAAAATGAAATATGAAAACAGAAACTTAAAATATATCTGACTCCAAAGTTCCTTTTTAGCTGTTCCAATATCTTGGCTACAATGAGTGCAAAGGTCTGGCAATGTAATGCTTCTCCCTCTCTCTTCCTCTATTTCCCCTTCTTTCTTCAAAGTCTGGCCTCACCTTGGAGAGTTTGTTGAGCTTATGTTTTCTTTTTCACTGCAGCTTGAGATTCTGCCTGTTCCTTCTCTCTCCCTTAGCCTGGTGCAAGTTTGCATTCAGTGTCAAAGTATGAAGTGGACTCTTCCTCTCCTACTAGGAGTTTTTCTCAGGAGTATCTGCTTGTTTTGGTCCTAAGACACTGTCTTCATTGGGAATTCATATTTTCTTTCTGTGACAAAATTTTGGGGTTATTCTAGTATTTTATAAAACATTTGTTACATTGAAATTGTCGTACGTGGTATTCATCATTAGAACTCATCATGTTCCTTCTCCCCTTCATGCCCTCAAGGAAACATCCTAGCTAAGTCATCCCCCCTCAGTCATAAAGGATGGAATGAGATGAAGGAACGAAAGAAGATGAGGGGGGAAAGGAGTAAAGAACATGATGCATTTTTCTTTGATTTTCTCAAGCATCAATTACATGTTCTCTTTCACTCTGGTATCTCATCAATTTTAAGTAGCAAACACTTCTAGGAAGCTGATCGTCTGAATTGTCTCATTTACTCTAGTGTGTTTCTTTATGTGGGTAACAGTTCACTGACCTGATGGGGTCAGATTGTGCTGTAGGTGCTCTTCCCGCTGGAGGTCAGGGTTGTGTTTCCTTGAGGTGCAAGAGCTTTCCCTTTAATGCCATTTTGTAATCCATACTGTTCCTTGTAGTGAGAGAATGAAGCACACAACTTGTCATTCACTCTCTCCCCTGCTACTGTTTTACTGGACAACCCTTAAGACTACTCTTGACCTTTTTATTCCTTAGTTCAACCCAAGAGTCATTTAAGTCAATATAATTAGTGTTTTAAGCCTGCTTATGATCTGCTTATTTGTGATGCCTGCAGTATTGTCATGTTTAAACTTGGGGTATGCTTTGAGACTCGGAAGAGTTAAATTTGGACAGAACATTCCTTAAATCTTACATATGAATGATATGTGCCAGAAAAACTTTAAAACTATTATCAACTATTGGCAAAAAGTATGTTTTTCTCTGCAATTCCATTAAAAATGTGACTGCTTGAGAAGATATCTCCTGGAGAAAAAACTGTCAGATTGTATACTGCTTGTTCACCATTCCTTTTTTTTAATCTGAGGTATAATTTGTTTTTCTTTTGGTACTGAAGTAAAAAATCTTTAACTTCTGAAGTACATGCAGGGAGAAGGATGATCATTAAAAAAAAAAAAAAGAACTTAAATGACTTTCTCAATCACCTGGAAAAGGATTACTTTTTTAAGCTGAGCTCTGAGAACAACAGAGAAAAGCCAGAGGATGCTCGAAGGTGTAACAGAAAAAAACCCCCAAAAAACTAGTATGTTTAGTGTGGTTACAGTTCATGGATAGATCACCAGAACTGTTGCCTGCAGTGATGGTTCAGTTCTCCATCACTGGCAAATTCAGCTAAGATGATAAAGGATGTGATTCATTGGAATAAATGAAAATACACTATTAAACTATAGCTGATTTGAAGCTATGCAGAATCTGTCTATGCATGTAAATTCTTTCATCCCTATAATTCCATTTCATTTGAGCAATACTTTATTTGTTTTCAATCTGTATTTGTGCTGTTTCTTATGCCTGTGATAAGGCAAAACAAAAAACTTCGTTCCGTGTCATACCACTCCAGCATGACATAATTTGCTGCCAGGATGGGACAGCTTGTGCTGATGCACAGCTTTGCTTGGTGTGGTGCAGAAGTTTCCAGCCTGCTGAAGTGGTGCACAACAGCAGTGGCTGCCAGGTCTGTCAAGGCAGAGGCATTTAGTAGAGCTGCAGACAGATCCTTCAGATAAGTACTTGAGTGCAGAAACATCTTGGCTTTCCAACCTCTGCCAGAAAGCAGCTGTTTGCAAGGTCTGTTCTCCTGCCTGAGAATGTGGGTCCAGGAATCAGGAGGCAAAAAGCCTCTGTCAATGAAAAGCTGGCTGAAGTGACACATGCCAGAGGTGAACATACATTAAGTAGATGAGATGGGTTTGGATGAGTGCAGTTGGTGGTACCTGGCAGACAGGTGAGCAGATTGGTGTAGGGGTAGAGCTGGGTTCCCACTGTGCTAAAGCTCTGCCATTTCAGCTGCTTGTGTGGAAGAAACAACTGAGGGAATATGGAAATGTGTCTCCTAGTGCCCATGTAGGCTGCATCTGGAAGCTATCGCTCTCTGTTGTATTGCTTCTTGTCACCAACAGTGGTATTCCTGGAGCACAGGATTCATCTCACCTAATTTTAATATCTGTAAGTCAGAATTATGTGAAAATCCCTAATTTAATTTTATGGAGGGTTGGGTCACTATTTTCTTCAGTTTCTTTCTGGGTGGGTTCACAGCTACAAATTTTGCTTGTGTTTCAGGTCCAAATAAGCTCAAAATCTCAAAATGAAACACAGTCAAAGCTGCCAAATTTTATCTGGTTCACTGTCAAGATCATGGGAGAATGCAAAGCATAAATCAGGAAAGGATCACTCAAAACTGTGCTTAAGGTTCACTCAGAAAGTCCAATATTCTTATTAAACACGATATCACACGAATTTTACATAAATTGGAGTAGCAGAGAATATGTTCCTCATGGCTCCGTAAACCTCATTTTAGCACATCATACTTCATTTTATCTGATAACTGGTCTCATTTCAGTCGTCCAGACTGAATCCAAAACTTCACTGAACATGGTGATAATTTGATTATATCCTAAGAATCAGCTTCAGAGTTGGATCCGCTGGACCAAGTGAACAAAGGATAGTATCTGATGCTTCCAGAACCCTTTAGAAACACAAGTACTCCATCTTTCTCAGACTGGAATATTTAAGAAAAGAAAACTTATCAGCAAAAAAACCCATGTGTCCTTTTCTCTTGCTTCCTCGTGAGTGTAGTCCCTGTAGTTTCTGTGTCTCAAGAGAGTAGTATCCCAAGTCTATATTTATTGATGCTTATCATAATTATCTGCTACGATGTAAGATATTTTTACTATATATATATATATAAAATTCATTTCATCCTAAAAAATACATGTCTAAAAGATAAGGAATTAATTGTCCTGTGAATATATGTATTCCTGTGAGCATTTGCCTTGCCATTGGCTTCATTGGGAGTCATAATGACCAGCTTACACTACTTAATTAATTTCACATGAATTATATTACACAGATGCTACAGATCTAAACATTACCATTTATAGTTTTCCCTTTCAGAAGAATTTGTATTTATACCCAAAACTGCTTTTTAGTCTAGCTCTAGAGCTCCAAGGACAACACTGGTTTACAAATCTGGTTTAAGACTTGTATTTCTTACTTCCAGCATTTTTATATGTTTTCAAAAACCCACATTGAAACAAAATAATAGGGAGAATATACTAAATTTTTATTAGCTAGTATTGGGGGTGAAATAGTTATTTTTTTCTAATTGTTGTTGTGTAATTTTTCTGCAATAAGAAGTAGCTCAAATACAGAAACACTGGAGTCGCTGAGAACATTTAACACGATGACCGGTTATTTAAAATATGCTGTGAAACACTGCCGGTTTAGAAATACTTATGCCCTGAAGACTATCATGAAGAATGGCTGCATTCCACAGCAAAAGCAGTGTTTGGAAAGCTTAGCTCACTCCAGTTTACTCACAACGATGATAAATTGCATGTATTGTACGTACACTGCATGCAGGGTTTTCATGCAGGTGTTTTGGGGGGGTGGGGAGGAGTTAATTAAAAAATGTTCCTGCAAGAACACGTAGAATAATTATTTTGCTATTTCATCTCCTAAACTACAAGCAGTACAACTGTCGCATTATCTCTGCAACAGTGATGGAAATCCTGCAGATTTTCCATCAAAGTGCTTTATATGAAATACATATTTCTCATAACACTGCAAGAATTTATAGGAGTTCAAAAAGATACACAGTTTTTATAGATGCATACAGCCTAATACACTTATCAGAAGATAAATATTTCATTACAAATTTACTGACATGAACAAAAACAGCTTCCTCAGAAATATGTCGAAACTCTGAAATCACTAGTTGTTTGTCAGGCAGGAGCAAAACTTACAGACAACGAGATGCAATATTTCTGGCAATGTAAAATAAGTGTTGCAAAACTGAAGATGCTGCAAATGATTTCCTATAATTTTGTTCCACACTATGAATTTTGTACAAAATAGTTCAATGAGGTGAAACTCTAATTTCTCTCACAATTCACACAGCAGGAAATAATGCAGTAAAAAAAGAAACCCTCTAGTTTTGCTGAGTTTTTCATGCTCCTAAAATGTACTAAGCTAACTGCATTGATCTTAGGAATGTAGTCAACAAAGCATTTTTTCATATTAATGTGCAACATACTTAAGAGGCTCATCTGCTTAATTTTTTATTCTTTTCTCAAACCAAAAGTATGAGAACTGTGCAAAACTATATGCAAAACAGGGAGACTTTGTCAGAAGCAATTTGGTTATAGATTATTTCTGGTTTGTTTTCTTTCCTTTTTCATCCACTAAAGCCATTAGCACTTAATAATACAGTGTAATTCACTGATTCCCCCAGGCAAGGAAAGATTGTAGGCACAAAAATGTTGGGGAGGAGTGTTAAATGAGGGTCTCTAACCCCAGAAATTATGCTCTCAACAATCAATTTACAAGATAGAACTGATTTTTCTTCTCCACCCTTTAGAAAGACAGTTAATACTTCTTTTCAAAAAGATTTCTTACTTACCTCTTGGTCCATTGTCTTGAATCTGGCTGTAGGCATTTCTGTGCAGCAGAGAGTAGGGCTTTAGCCACAGTCGCTGTTTGCACCTTTCCTCTTCCAAAGAGTTCTAGATTGGGCAGATTGTTGCTTTATGCTCTGGTTTCTGAGACTCCTACTTTCTCTGTGCATTATAAGGTGAAGCCCACACAGCAAAAGAGGCGTTGAGAGTTCCACTCACCTGCACAGCACCTGGGAATGTCCAAAGCTGCAAGGCACTGCATTATGGAGTGCAACATTTTCTTATCCATTGCCTTTTTGTAGGAAAAAACTCCCCACCAAAAAAAAACAAAGCCAGAACCTCCACAAATCAGATTAGGTTTGCATTCTGCATAACTGATATGAAAAAAAAAACAAAACAATGAAACACCACAAAACTGCTTAGTAAAATAAAATGTTGAATAACTTAACTTTATTTAAACAAAATGTTTTGTTTACTGTAAGGGGTTCTTAAATTCTTTTCCATTCAGCAGTTCGGATGTGATATCAACAGCTTTCATGGACACATACCTGTAGCAGTGATGACCCATCCAGTATGAAGCAAACTAATCTAAACTGCGTTATGGTTAAGAACATGGTTATTCACCAAGCAGCTGTCACTGGAAAGAATTCCACAGACTATGGGTAGAATAAGACCTGATCAGCATAAGTAAGATTAAAACAGCCTGGTCTTTTATGAACCCACATAACAAAAATAATAAAAATATGTGGAGTGAACAGATTCTATTTCTTCTTTGCTTGATTCACAAACCATCTTGACCATCCCTTACATAATTTGTAAAGGAACCACAATTAACTTAGGACTCAAAACTGTCTGTTTATTCTTCAGAGCACTTTGAAATGCGGGTTATGGTAGGACAGAATATATATGGCAGTAAGTCACAGTCTGTACAGAAAACAACTGAAGAACTAAACCCAAGCTGAACTCGACTGATTCTGAAATAAGCTTAAACCTGGAATATGCTTATTAGGAAGAGCAGTTTAAATGCTATACACAAGCGTCCTGTCTATGTGACCAACCTAATAAGCACGCATAGAATTTTTCTAATTGTTTGGAGATCGGTGGGTTTCTCTTTAGGTCACTAATTTTTATACATGTTACATACTTCATACTATCATAAAAATGATACTTGATACTCAGGAATGATATCAGGGAAAAAGATACACCACCCCAACTAACTACAGCCAAAAATCCTTCAAGAAATTAGCAAAATAGAATAACATGGTGTGCATTATAGTGGGATACTTATTTATTTTGTTAGTTTGACTGGCTAATACAAAAACCTCATAGATAAGGTGATTACAAAACAGGAATAGCAGCCAGAGACCTGGCACAAACCACTAAATCTCCACCTCACTTTTGTCAAGATCAGCATCATTCCCAAGCCAAATTTCATAAAAAGGATATGCTACTTGAAAACAGAGCAATGAGAAAGGGATCACTGGAGACTTAGAGTCTGGCAACCAAATTCGGGGAAATTCTTTTGAAAAAGTGACTAAACTGGAAGCTGAGAGAGGCCTTTCTGAGCTTTTAAGGGGATCTGTATCGTGGACACAATACACTCATCACAGAAAATCAGGTTTTGTATCAGTCAACCATTTTCAAAATTCTGAATTTACAATTGAATCTTGGTCTTTATATAAATAAAAGGCCAATACCAAAATCAAACCACTAAAAAAATTAAATTAAAAAAGAAAGGAAGAAAAAAACAACAAAAACTCCCAAAACAGAATCAAAACACCAAGAACACAACCACAAAAAAATTTTGTTCATTATTGAAGTTATTCTCTATGGATTTTGAGTTGGTCGTATTAAAACTGTGCATGAATTATGACCATGACCACAAATGTAATGATGAAATGTCAAAACTACTTTTCTCTTTCAGACCAAAAGCATATTGTAACTTTGAGTGATCAGATGCCATTGACTTTGTAACATTACAGCACAAACTAAATTGCATAGCATATTGTTAGTTGGGACAATCCATGCAGATTATTTAATTCTAATACCAAATACATTGTTTTGTTCTCCTAGACTGCCTTTGCCAAACATTATGTACTCTCATAACTCCCTTTTCAATTAAGAAAAGAAAGTTGCATGTTTTTCTACCTGGTCATGAGGCCATCTATCACAAATGTTATATCATGACAATCATTACTAAACATTTAAAAGGGAAATCATCTGTTGTATAAGTTATTTTGTTCAAGACATACATAAACTGCCTTAGAAACAGTAAAATTTGTTAAAAGCTCACTAAAATCAAACGGTTGCCATGTTGATGAGCATTTACAGCATAAAATACTAATATTCCAATAAAATAACAATGTTAATTCCTCCACTCAAGCTAGAATAAAAAATGAGAATGAATGTTTGTGTCCTTCTGTAGATCTTACGCTACTTAGTACTGAAAACTACCCAGGTTATGATTTGACCTTGTCATAATTTGATCTCAAATGCTGGTGATTTCTGTACCCTGCACGAAAAGTTTCTCAGCTCTTAGAAGTCATTCTGCACATTAGACAAAGGTGCCTATTTGCACTTTTTAATCCTGGAAGGGTGGCAGTCAATGGAGTGATGGAAAGAATTGTCAGTGACTGAATAGTGCTTACCTTTCCTCATACAATGTTCTGTAAGATTTATATAATGCAGTTTAAAACACCCTGATTTTCCTTATGCTGAAGTTTATTACTTGGTTCATTTATTCACAGAAGGTCAAATTATATTGAAGAATTGACGACAGATTCTCCAGTCATAAACATAACTCTTATCTGAGAACAAATCATGGCAAACTGGGAGGAATGGGAAAGGATTTAATTTAGTGATATACATTAGTTCTCAAATATCTGACTTCAGACTTTGATTTCATCAAACAAAACTATGCTTACCACCTTTTCTTCCTTTTCAGGAAATTGTAAGGATTATAAAAAACTGAAATTTGATGAAATGCAATATATGAGAAATACATAACATTAAAAGTTTCAGTAAAATATGTTAAGTCTTAAAAGTCCTGTGCAAGGAACAGGTTTAATGTTGTTTTTAGACGCCACTTCTCTTAATTTTTTAAACCTTTTATGTTTATTCCTACATCACATGTAGTTGTAGAAAAAAATTTCCCTGCATATAAAGGTAAAAGCATATTGCAAACTCTCAATAAATTTTGAATATAAGCTTCATGCTAAAATTAGTTTCAATTGTAAATTTAAGGGGTTTTATAAACAAATTTCAGAAGACAAAGTAAAATGTTATTGTGGACATATAAGTACCATCTTAATTAGTAAGCTGAAATTAATGATTTCTGAATTGTATATTTTAACATTTTTATCAAGGTGTACTTGAAAAAAAAGATGCTTGGTATGACAAGGATTTTTTTCTTCTGAATAATATTAAAAATAAAGTATTGCCCACCCATTTTTATACGATTCTGGTTTTTGGGTTTTTTTTAATCTAAAGAAGTCAGAAAAGGTTTGGTGGGCTAGATCAAGGGAAACAAGTCTCTTCTATATTCACAGATGCATAAAGACATCTTGCTCTTTGCTTGACTTTAATCAGGCTTTTCTAAAGTAGTTTATGAACTTACTAAATGTGTTTCTGTGGCCTGAATGTGAAGCAGGTAAGTTCCCAGTAAGCAAAGGAGCGATCAGGTATTCTCCACCAAAGCACACCTATCCTTCCACTTCCTACCTTATCTCATTTGGTCTGATCCTTAGCAAGCAGAAGGATGAAGGTTTCCAGTCCTCCAAATTCTCAGATTGTGGACAGCCCCAGTCACCTGAACTGTGACAACACACCTATAATGAGCAACCCTGTGGCACAAAATTGCATCCAGATCAGCTTTAGGGCACCAGAAATGTAAATACCTTATTCAAAACTCTCCCAAACAGGTACAAAAATCTAAATAGCTGTCTCCCACTGGTTGTAAATCAGCTGTCTAAATGCCATCTTAACTCTGGGCTGTGAAGACCATTGTTAAAAATGTGCTGTCTTTTGCTGTAATTGTTTGGAGACTGTACTGTCTTGTAAAAACAGATCCTTCTTCGCTGCATAGCTCAATCTCTGATTAACTTGAACTCAATAAAATCAATGACATAGGCTTCCTTAAAAGGGATTTTTCTTACTTTATAGATGGGGTTTTGTATAAGAATCTGTGTCACCTGAAACTTCCTTAGAATTAGTACATGCAACATATTCATCCTCATCATGTGAAATTGAAGAAGATCTGATAAACTAAATGTATTTACTTTCACGGGCTGCTTATTGGAGTAAATTCACCAGTGGCGTCCAATAGGGACTATGCCAGTAAAAACTTGGACATAGTCATCATATAAAGAACACCGAATGAATATGTGCTACTGAAAGTGAGTAATGATCAAAAAATCAGGTCTAAAATGCCTAATGGATATTAAATACTTTGACCCTGGCACTTAACCAAGAGGACTAGAAGAGCAAATGCCAACTATTAAAATAGAAGCATTACTTTTACATCACATTTATTACACATTCATATTTTTCTGAGTGGTGTTGCCATCTGACTTGTCATGATAACTTGTTTCTGGCTCTTCCTCTATTTCTGTTGATCCAAGAGGCTCATTCAATACCCACTAATAGAGGCAAGGGAAATCTTTCCATGACTTCAGTGAACTCTGGATCAGATCTCACATTTTCTTAAACTTCCACATCCTTTGAGACCCCAGCTCTCACATTTTACCTTAGACAATATTGTCTTCACAAATGGATATTTTTTTACTACGAAAATCCATCTTTTCTCCTTGTTGAGGAAAGTGATGCCAGCCCCATTATTTATATCACATTTAGCAAACCCACAGGAGTTAAGCAAATCTGGAACCCTCCAGGAGATTGACTGCCTTGATGAGTGTAGCATAAGTCACCCAGGCTGAGGCCATTCACTCAGTTATTTCCGTGTGTAAATATTAAGTTACAATATACTGTAATGGAACTAACAGTGCCTGCCCCAAGTCAGGTGCAACGAACGAGCTCTGGTTCAGTACCAATAGTCACACACACACAGCACCCTTTGCTTGCATCTGGACATGGATTATCTCAGACATTTAGACCAGGTTCTCTGTAATTTCACATCCCTGGGACACCATTGCCTTCTTTTGTTGTAGTCTAGCTCTTACTCTGCAGGTGACAGCACTCCCAGCCTGTAATTGCTTGACTCCACCTTTGCTGGAGAAGGGATGGGAGATGGGACCCACACTTGACCACTTGGAGAAAGGAGTCTGTTATTGCTATAATGGGTGACTCTTTTGAGCTTAAAAACAGATCTGCCCTCCCTTAATGGTCCTCTTTTCAGTTTGGAAGATTATTACCCAAACATGTGGTTGCATTTTGTGGTTTTGGACCATGAGAGGAGGGGGATGGTGAGACAAATTATTTAGTACACGAGGCACCTTACAAAGCCTTGTTTCACATGGGGCACTTGTTTCCGTGGATTATCTCTGAACAGAACATACAGAACTTCTGTGCCATTGCTTTATAAACACTAATGCAATAAGTTTATGTTTTCCATATTACTTACCCTTACTTTCCCTCTGTTTTACAAAGGAGAAAATATCAGGGATATTTCTTCCACCTTCCCCAGAAAGTATCAAATGATTCTTTAATCTGGCCGAAACACAAAGGACATTATACCTTAAATAATAACTTTTTATGAATTTGCTACTAAAATACCAACAAATTGCAAAATAATTAACCAAACTGCTAACAGAAGCCATTTCTCCACATGAAAAGCCTGGATTTAGTTAATTTTTAAAAAGTACACAGAGGCACTAGATTTTTGTATACAAAAATCTTCTATGCTTTCATGATAAAAAGAAATTTTTTCACAATATAAATATGTAAAGCAAACTTCTGAAACTTCTTTATGTCCAATTTATCTAATTTGATGTTACTTTCTAGTAAGTTACAATCATTATTTTTCCTGAGCTCCTTGGTTCAGTCATCATTCATCAATTCTCAGACTAAAAGGAGTTTTTACAGCTGGGTCATAAACCAAATCAATGGAAATGTTGATGCAGTATTAACTATATCAGTCCTAACAGGTGTCTCTGTAATAGCCCTTGTACACCTCTGTGCAGCTCTCCAGCAGGCTCCAAAGAGTGTGCAGAAGGAGGGAGTAGGGAATAATGTGTAATTAGGGCTCTCACTAACCAGAAAGATAGGTTCTTTCAATTTTTGTCCATTAAAAGTCACACGTATAAGCATTGTAGTAATATAAATCTCAGCTGCACACTTCCAGTAAACTCATGATGAAATATTAAAAACAAACCCCAAAGAGAAATTGCTAATCTTCCAATTAACTTACTCATTAAATGCAATCCCGTGAGCTCTGCCACATACTCACATACAGGTGTCCATGAAAGGGATTTTTACCAAGAAAAATTGTGCCTGTTGGAGAGATTGCCAAGAAAATATGCCATCAATCTGACATATTTATTGTTTAAACCACATTTTTAGGAAATGTCTTTGCACTGTGAGTTGGAAGCCAAAGCTGAGAATTCCCTGGAGCGGTGACCAAGAGCCTGCTGCAGAGAGCACCATCACAGCCCTAGAGGTGCCTCAGGACAACAATCTGTCACCAGGAGCTATTTTGGGGTGCACTCCTGTACACAGAGTACACTGTTCTAGAAAGTTGGTATTATGGTGCTACGTGCTTTATAACTTTTTCGTATCAGAGCTTTCCTATCAATTAAGATCTCCCTCTGATTCATGCAACTCCATCTATGTCACATGAATGACTCCTTGCCACTTCTCATCCTTTACTCATCCTGCATCCCTGCAGAGCAATAGCATCTTCCTTATGCTTTGGACAACTGCATGTTCTGCATATGCTAAAAGGATGTGTTTGTCAAAGCCACAGATTTCCCCCAGAGAAAGCTGAGGCACCTCCAGTGGTGATTAGTCAAACTTTTTATTAACTTTTGTATGAGTCACAATGGGCTTAAAGTTATGATTAATTCAATTTCTAATGGCACAATAACCAGTAGCCAAAAGAAGAACTGCAGTGTGCAGAACACCTGCTCCTGGCCAAAACCCAGGAGCCTTTTTTCAAGAGAATTTAAAAAAAGAACATTTTTCCATTTCTTAGATTGTTTCTCACTAGCACAAAATGTAGTAGTTTGTCCTAATCTCCAGAAAGCAAATTTGCCTGTGAAATATTAAACAAATTAATTGTGAAACACAAAAAACATGAATTTTCTGTTGGCATGGTGGTGTTTCTAAGGAATCTGCACATCCCTTTGAACACAACACTTACCAGGACCAGGCTGAGGCACAAGAACCCTTCCCCAAGAGCCACACACACCAAACATCTCCCGAAGCTTCCAAGCAGACAAAAGCCTTTGTTCCTTGCTGCAATCTCCTCCGTTGTGCCTCACAGCAGCAATGTCCAAGCCAGGTCAATGGGACTCAGAAGCAGTATCATACTTGGTGACTTCTGTGGAACCTTTGTTTATCTTGGGAAAAAATGGCAAGGAAGGAAGTGCCTACAAAAGGCCACACACAATAGGAAACCTTTTCTTTCACACATTTCACTTCATTTTAGGGGAAAGCCAATATTTGCCCCTTATTTGAGAACATTTCTGATTCCTTTAAAGACCTTGTTCCAAGGTCTGCAATGTCTCTAAAGACCCTTACAAAGAAGTCTTCCTGTGTAGATTAATATGATATTGCACAATAGGTTTAGAAACTGAATTCATGAAAAGTTTTAAGCAAAAAGAATAAAGTTTCCCCATCAGAGATTCCTGGATAGCTTGATTCTTTGCTGGTGGCATGCCTGGGTTTAGCCCGGGCGGGAAAGAAGAGGGAAGAAGGAGGCAAGAAGCACAATGCAATAGGTTGCTGGGGAGCCTGTTGGGAGCTATTAAACCAGGATGTAAACACAACTTCCAGAGGGGCAGAAAGGAACAAAACTCCTTCTCCTTCATGAAAAACAAATAAAGAGCTCTGTTTTCTTACTTTTGGTGTACTCCACCACAAAGGCCCTTCTGGCCTCATTAGCACAGCTAGAGCTCCCTCTTCTGATTCACTCCCTCCTCCTCTTCGGGATGTGGACCTTAATATTCTCACGAGCACTGGCAGGAGCACCCAGCTGGAGCCTCCACCACTGAGGTGGTGTGCTCCATATCCCATCTGCCAGCATCAGACTGCGATTCACAGAGGTATAAAACCAAGGGATGCAAGATTTGGGATTGTATATGAACGGTTCAACTCAATAGGCTTCTTTAGACATGCTGCAAATATTTGTGCAGCAGGCTGGAACGAAAGGTAGGAGTATCATGTCCAGAGTAGAACTACACTTTGGAGGTAGACACCCACTGAGGCTGCCTCAGAGAAGCAAGGGTTTGCTGTGTGACTCTCTTCTAATCTTTGTGCAGGATTGAGGTTTCCTTGACAACCTGAATCAAAGAGGTCCAAAGAAATGTGCGTTAAAGTTTTTCATTTTTCTGTAAGAGTAGCAAGATCCTACACAAATTTCAAAACAGAATAATTTGGCAGCCTCTCGCAGCTAAAAATAGTATTTTCTTTCAGTAAGAAAAAGAAATTAAGTACTACTTGATGTTCATATTTTTATCATCTTGACATTATAAAACCCAAAGGAAAGACTAACAATTCCCTTTTTGTGCTGCCAGCATTGATCTGCCTTTGATTTCCACTATGCTATGCCTAAATGTGCAAGTGCTCTTCGGAGAGGCCTGATAAAAAGATATGAAGCATGAGGAGTCTGTTCTTCACCATTTCTTTGGAGGGTGAAATCAAAATGGGGAGTCACACACTTCTTAACAAGCCACTCTGTTTTCAAGGCATGTTCATGTAGAATTAGCTCAGTCTCTCTAAAATAAAAAGTTAATACTAAGGGGGAAACATTCCCCACTGTTTAATCCCCTCTAGCACTGCATCTGAAATCCAGCCAAGTATCACATGTGTACAGTGCTCAGTCTATGCAGAATGTATATGAAGTCAGCAAAACACAATTGCAGAGCTTCTATTGAGAAAAAAACCAGGCCTGACCTTTTGACAGAGCAAACACTGCTTTCTCACCCAGTTACATCAAACTGGCTTTATATTTCATCAAGCATTTCGCTTGCCTTTTCATTTTCTTTTTCTTCTTCTTTTTTTAATCACTATTTTAAATTTTTTCCTGATCATCCAAAACCTGTGGGAATAATCATAATGTTCATAATCCTTCCCCTGCAACCCTCCTTCTGCTCCCTCCCTTTCTTTTTTTAGCATGTTGGCAGCCCTGATCAATGTTGATTCATTGAAGGGAACAGAATCTGCAAACTCTTTGGTAACACTAGACAAGCTGCTACTACAAGCAGCTGCAGTTGCAGTTCGCATCTCACTGGGGGTTTTTCAGAAAACCCACCCACAACACACAAGGGGAATTCTCCCGGACAAGCTGCAGGTGCTATGGATATTTTCATTTAATATTCATTCTTGCAATTCAGCACATTTGTAATCCATGTGGTAAACTGTTACTTACATTTCTCCCAATGGACCAAAACCAGATGTCGAAAATAAGAAGTCCGGTGGAGATATCGCTTCTTCTCCTCTTCATTGTGCATTTCAATGGGCTTAAAACAAATCTGTTTTCTCAGGACAAAAGAATGTGCTTTTATATTTAAAGACACTTTTGTTGACATTAAGAAATAATAAATATATCCAGAAACTACAGGCACCATATAGATTATGAAGTGATTTAATTGGATGAGTATTCTTTAGTTTATTAGAGAAAATGTACTCTTTTTACATGGCATCACAATCGTATTGTCAACTAAAAGGCCAAAAAAAGGATCACAGTGGAATACTGCATGAATTCATAGACTGTCTTCTGCATATGTAACAACATTTTCCCAGAAGGCTTGATTTTACCAGCAACAGGATATGGGAATTTCTGTAACTGCTTGCTAATTTGTTTTGTTTATTTGTGACCATTTCTATTATAGCCATCACCACTGTGCTCGAGTGTTCTGAAAGTGTGACAGTTAGTAATTTTTTAAAAAAAAACAAACTAATACTTGAGCTTTTTGCATTTAAATATATACCACTGACTGGCTGGGCCTTTTTGGGCTTGGTTTTTGGTTTTTGTTTTTTTTTTTTTTTGTTTATTTGTTTGGGTTTTTTACAAGACAAAAGAAAACCACAGCATTTTTATCTGATGCAGTTTTAGAACCAATTCCCCACAGTGTGCACCAATGACAGTAAAGAATCTGCTATTGTCTCTGTTTTTCTGTTCTCCTCCCTTTCCTAACACCTCTAGGTACATTCCAGTACTTTAAATAACATCAAAACTTTCATTAACAACTCATCCACAGAGATGTAGGGGTGGGAAGACAATCACCTAAAGCCTCAAGTACAAAACTGTTCATGTTTTTATGAACTTTTAGGGTAAAAATGTTACTCTGTAAAAGAAGGTCCCCAGCTTCCTGACTTACACATCTATCTCCAAACTCATACACACTGACAGGACAGTAGATACAGGTAAGAAAATAGATGCTTCTTTCCTTGGACATCTTTACATTTTGAAAAGATTTTCATATTTTTCTCAGTGTGGAATCCATTCTGGTTTTCCATACTGAATATTTTCCTGTTCCTAAGGGCCCAAGAAAAAATCAGCGTTCCATATGGCTCAAGAATGCATAATTTTATTGAAGTAGATAACTATTGTCCTAAAAATTTGTCAACTGGCACTTTTAAGTCAGAAAAAGAACAACATCTTTACTGAATCTCCCTGAGAAGACAGTTTGAATGAATACAAAAATGAGGACACCACACCGATGCATTTAATTGGTTTATTAGGGCCCCAAAAACTGGTTTCTTTTGCATTTTTCTCTCCAAAGTCAAGAAATCCAGCGTAAGCTTAGGTCATGATTAGATTAGTGACCTCATCCTGGTCTCATATTGCAGACTTTGGCCATGACCTCCAGTTTCAGGGCACGTGGGGTGAAATCCTAGCTATGCTGAAGCCAGAGGGGCCCAGGCTGGTTTTCTCCTCACATTCTTGAGTCCTTCAGGCTTTGCAGCTGTGCTGCAAAAGGGGACAAGGCTGCAGAATCCAAAGGGTAAATCGACCGTCCATTCTACCATTAAAAATATTCATGTAGAAAATGTTTACTTATTTTAATTAGGGGAAAAGAAATGAAAATGGGAAAAAAATTAAAACGCTTCTGAAAGATTGCTTGAAAATGCTTGGGAGAAAAGGATGCTTGCCTCAGAGAAGACGGTGTGTGAGGACAATGGACCCAGAATGCAGTGTACCAAGGAAAATCCTATAATTAAACAGCTACCAAAGCTAAGCAAGAAATAACACAAGCAGATCTATGGTACTGACTTGAAATCCTACCTTTCCAGGGCTACTGTGGTTCCTTCATGAGAATTACAGATTCATGTGCTGAGGTTGGAGAGAGCTGAAAAAGCTCAAGGGCCCAAAACACTGCTTTTTCCATATGCCCTACCATTACTGAAACACCTGAGCTAAATAACCTATGTTAAGCTGCTGTAAAAAAAAATTCAATAGCTCTCATTATAGCCCAGAATTTCTCATTTCCTACTTGTGGTGGGATGCCGGTTGCACCCTGTGTTGCTGTCTGGAGCGCATAATGACAGTGGTTCAGGGCCCTTTAAAGGTATTCTCTTTTTACAATGCCAACAAGGTAGTGGCAGTAAAAAAGAGAGGGGGGAAGAAATCGAACGCATAACAATACTAGTGAATGAGAAGCATATGTGCTGACAGAGGAATGCCTTCTGTGGGGAGCTGCAGAGAGTTAGTTAAATCCGGATGGTCGATGGGTCCAGAGATGGGACGAGAAATAAGAAAGCTGGTGGGATCAGGACAGGAGACACCAGCACAAAATACAGTTGATAAAAAGATGTGTGTTTTTACATGTGACTGCGACAGGAAGAACATTTTTACAATATTCTCAAGGGAAGACAAATGTGAAAAGGCAATGGTAAAACCCTTTCTAGACTCTCGACTCTGTGGAGCTACGTAAAGGGATAAGCATGCAAAAGTGCTTAATTTACATTCCATTTTAAAAAATTATGTATAATAGTTAAGATGTTATCTACTACTATGTTTCAGTGCCCAAATCTCTTTTAAATATCAAAATTCAATGTCAGGTCATTTAAAGTGTTTGAACACTTTATAGTGACACCTTTGGCTTTAATAAAACCAAGCTTGTGATAATTCCATTAAGCATGTAAATACTAAGAAGAGTTTTTTATTTAAATAATTTTAATGGAAATTATAAAAGACTGATTATATCAGCAATATTAGCCATAGTTGTGAAATACAAGATTAATTGCACTCATACAGATTTCAGATAATTATTATTTTGGAAAATCATGAAACAGCCAGATATAGGCTACATGACTGGTCCAGATGAGCTATGAAGATGTTGCCGTAGATTCTTTCATTTCTGTGGTCATGAAAAATAAAAATTCACCATAAATATGGAAAGTAAAAAGTTAGAACTCAACATATTGTTTGCACCTAGAGTTACTTTTTCTGAACACAGATTGTTATTATAGGGAGGAGAAGTTCACAGAAAAGGTGTTTGAAAGATCATCTGAAATCTAATTAAATATGTACCTGGATACTTTACATTTTAAGCAAGTCAATACTAAATGCCACTATTTTCGCTAGCTTAGATAAAATTTTTGTGGAAAACTTGTCTTCACAGTTTGTCTCTAGTCCATACTTTAAGCTTTTCCTTACTTGTTTCTCTTACCCTGTCCCACATCTTTTTTCCTACTGCCTTTAAAATGCAACTGCTTCCCAAACTTCATTTTTTTCATTCTCAAATCCTGAGCAAGCCTTTTTCAAACCAAAACCTCAAATAACACTCAGATTTCTCTAGATCGTTGTTCCATTTTATCCAAAGGATGTTCATGCCCTCTTGGTAAAATAGAGATAACATCTGCTTGGCAGTCCTTGCTTTCAGTTATCGGTATGAGACTTCAGACAGAAAAGTCTTCAGGCTATCAATTTTTTTTTTTTTTTT